>BSBK01015233.1:0-47500 GCA_027943335.1 Chamaecyparis obtusa
GCTCCAACTGGTACTTCTTGAATATTGATCAAATGTAAAAAATGGCAATAGCATTTGTCGATCAAAGATATAGATGGCACACGAATCTACATTAGTGATCTTCACTACACAACCAATGATGTTGTTTGAGTGATACCATTATCACTTCTCAACTTTATTGAAAATGCAGGTGCAATAGTATTAAAGGAATCCAAGAGTGTTTTAGCACACTTCAAGTGAAACCAATGAACTTCCACTAAAAAGGAATGCAAGAGTGTCTTAGTGCACTTCATGAAAAACCAAGGAAGCATTAGCACAAACACAAATAGTAGGATACCCCCCATAATGCTGACTTGGGTGAGGCTTGATAGATCCACAAGAATGATGTGTCACCATGCTATGTAGAAGGGACCAAAAGTATCCACAACTGAAAAAAGGGTGTGTGTGGTTAAACTACACACTCGCATGAGGCAAGAATATCAGTGATTTTTCTATTGTCATGGAGGAACTCTCACACTGAAAAAGATGTGATTGGCAAATAATGGCTCTACACAACCCCCCATGGAACTTTATATTTCAGTGCAAGTATAATAATATGGCACATCATGTGTGCAAAAATCCCCAAAATTCATGGATGGACACTAGATCTAATGTGTCTACAATAAAAGTGCTTACATGATTCATAAGGATAACTCAAGAAAAAGAATTGGAAAAGAAATTGCACTAAGGAAGTGCATGAAATCACCTTTGTGACAATGGTCGCCTATTAGGGTTGAAAGGTGAAAGAAATCACCCACCCCTCTTAAGTACCTAGGGGCATGGGTTTGGTCCTCCATGAGACCATCAGCTCATGTCAGAAAATGGTACCCCTCCTAGGTGGAGAGGACCCAAGAAGAGCCGACAAGGTGGTTGTGTTTGATGGTGGCTCTGCACACCAACCCCTATAATATATGTGATTGAAGGCATAAGGAAAAACATTTCCATACATGATGCACTTGTGAAGCACAAGCAAATCTCTTAATTGCTTTATATGTCCATGAGCTATAAAATGCACTCATAACTTTTATTGAAGGCTTAAGCACAAAAAGGAAGGTCATTGACAGTCCACAGAGCATTGAAAGTATTGACCAATCTCATTGCAAAAAGGGTCACCTCCATAAAGAAACTATTAAAGAAGAAATGTGGGCCCTCCAAGGCAAATGGTCTCCACGCAAGCCAAAGGATAAGATCCACATTCACTTTGATGTGCCAACCACTAGGATAATGCTTCCTCTTACTCTCTGCAACCACCACTACAGAATTTGGGGGACATGAGGTGTGGTGAGAAAGCCATTGTTATCAATGTTGCTAATAGTCAATGAGGGCCCTTCACCATACAACTATTGCCCACACTATTAAGAACCTACTTTCACATGGGTGTGCCACATAGGGAGAAAGAACCGGTGTAAAGTCCCTTTCAAAAAAAAACATTGGTCTTTACATACCTACCACCATAAAAATGAAAAGACCACAGCTATGAAGAAGCTGATCTGTGGACTGTTACCCAAATTTTCCATGTACATGCAAATTTGGCCTTTTCCCATCTCAAGGTCTACATTTTTATGCTTCTCAGTGCTCTGCAAAATTTCATGGCTTTATCTACTTCCCTCTGGTCTCTGCGACTATTTCTAGGTCCCTGGCTAGGTGAAAGGTCCTTTAAAAATTCATAAAGTAGCCATTGTAGGCTTAAAACCCTAAAAGCCCTAAGCCTTCTTTCTATTTTGATGTTACTTTTTTGATCACTTAAACTCCTCAATACCCATGTGTGCTAATTTCCTATTGGTCGGTCACCTTTTCTCTTATGTTCCTCAATAGTTACCTTTTCCATTCCGTGACTTAGCAAATATAGTGGTTCTCTTAGTCACCAAGTGTTTTACGGTTACCACTTAATATCTTGTGACTCAGTGATGGCTAACTTCTCTTCAGTCATGTGTTCGCTAAGTCTTTTGGTAGTCACTTTAGTGGGGTCCCAGCCTGGAAGATCCGATGGTTGTCATGAATTCGCAAGGGGTTTTTCTGACACCTGTGATCTTGCGATGGCCATCAATCTTCCCTTTTGCTTAGCGCTTCAAAGTCAGGTGGGTCCATTGCCATGTTGTCCCATGTGGAAGCTTTTCATTGGCTAAGGGTGATAATTCAGATAATATGTCAAAGCGGGCCTGGCTGACTGAGTCCCTTTTAGATCAACGGTTGGTGTATCTTCTCATGGAGTTTTTCTGACACATGAGATTATGCACCAACCATCGATTTCATTCTGTTGTCAGAGCTATCTTGGGTGGGTCCTCATTTTCTGATGTGCTTGCTTCTGGTTGGTCCATGTGTGCTGAGTCGGCACTTGTCAGTGGGGCCATTTTCTTTTGGTGATCAAAGGTTCTATCGTTGTCAGAGGATCGATGGCCAGTGTGTCTTTGCAAGGGTGGTGTCAGAGGTATGAGATCTTAAGACGATCATCGATCTTGTTTTTTACAGAGGCTCTGTCAAGTGGGTCCAATGCCAGGTCAAGGTGACGTGCTCATTTTTCATTGGTCGATGTAAAGAGGAAATTAGTGGGGCCAGTGTTGCATGTTGCCAACTTGCTCAAATATGATTGGTTGTCGTGTGCTGACAGAGACTTATAGGTGGACTGATGTGTTAGTAGGGTCATGGCTTAATGAAATCTATGGTGGGCGTATAATCTGAAAGAATCTTCCGACATCATGAGGAGATGAGAATAGCCGTTAGATTAGAATCTTGTCTTAAGTGGGTCCGATGTCAAGGAAGTGCTAAGGTGTTTGCTAATGGAGCGACCGGAATGAATAAAAAATGTCAGGTGGCATAAATGGGCCAAGGATTAGAAAGTACTCTGTGAATCAGTGACTAGAGGGGTTCCTCAGGTTCACCAAACTTAACCGGGGTCAACTAAAGGTTTGAATGACTCTTTGACTGAGGGGGAAAGGTAACTTGAGATGGACTTGGGGTTAATCCTACAGATGAATGGTTCCTAGGTAAATAAGAGGATCTAACGGTCGCATTTTAAAAGAGGATTGAGGTTTAAATGTCAGTCGTCGATAGAAGAAAATTCTGGTGCCACCTGATTAGCCATTAATATTTAAATTTTAAATATTTCTCTACAAGGTTTTTGCTAGGTTTTGATCCAATGGTCGGTTGCGACAAAATGGGTAGCTAAAAATTTATGTTTCAAGCACATTTATAGTTGGGGAAGATGATGACAGGGGTCTGGACGGTCGTCTTTGGTCATTTCTTATTTCCTGAGAGTACCAAATCAGTGCATTCATGGTGAGACTTTGTACAAAGAGGTAGATGAGTCCAGGTTGCTTGTCTGCAAGCCAATTATGAGGTACAGGGGAGGGGGACTCAAAGAATATCTGATCGGCTATGATGTTACAGGGAATTATTTATGATCAGACTTGACAGAACTAGGGTTTATCATTATAAAAAATTCTCTAACCCTAGTTAGATTTTTGACTCTTGCCTGCGTGCAGAGGAGTATGTATATATTGTAGTTTTTAGAGCTTTTGAGCTCAGAGTTTGACAACTGTAGAAGAAATTCACCTTTTCTTAAGGGTCATCTATGGAATCATTTCTACCCTCTGGCTTATACAATTGTATTTCTCCCATTGATAATAAAAACATTGCAGATGTATTTTGTGACAATCCTTCATGTCCCTATGCTTCTGTGTTTGAGTTATCTCTAATTGGATTAAAGTATATGATGTTTTCAATGATATCTTAGGGTTCCTGATCCCTCTTGCTTTTTGTAATTTTGTGTGTTATTTTGTTTGATCTGATTTAGATGTTTTTGTGGGTATACTGCAGCCCCCTAACAGTCTTATCTCAATCCTACACCAAGTTGTAGAAGTGAATGTCTGCTTGCAGGTCATAAGTTGTGTCTTTTGTTCAAGACCTCCTATGAAACACTTATGCAAGCCTATTCAATAAGTTGTGACCTACTAGACCTGAGTCTCACATTGATTCCATTCCTCTATACTAAGATCCAAACCCTAATTTTGATATATCACCTAGTAGGTAGTTTTCTTTCAGTCATTTCCCTTTCAATCACTCCTTCTATCCCTTTCCCTCAATTTTACTTTCATGTCTAAGAGAAAATTAAGGTGATTATCCAAGAGGAACTAGCCTAGAACCTGGAGGTCTCATCTCAGTTAGCATAGGTCCCACAACCTGGAGATGATTCCCATGTTATACTAGGTTATCAAGAATATGAGAGCTTGAAACAAGGGTGCAAACCTAGTGTATAACATGGACCGCACAAAAAACAAATGTGGGCCTCTAGCTATAAATTGAAATAGCTAAATTTTCCATGTACATGCACTATAGAGCTGACCATAAAAGCTAATATCGTCATAAAAGTGATCAAGAATTCCAATAAATGTGAAGCAAACTTGAGCTACTATGGATAAAAGTTTCCAACCATCAGTCGTTGATGCACCAGTGCATCCTATTTTAACTCCACTAGTCAACCAACGCTAAATGAGGGCCTTGCGCCATCTAGCTACTCCACAAAGGCTTGAAAAAGGCTTGATGACTATCAAGAAATGCATGCGCATGCTACTGCACAAAGTCTTTCTATCACCTCCAAGCACCACAAGGTCTGCCAAATACAAATGGCCTCACATAAGAACCCACTAGTGGAGTAGAACTCACACCACAACAAGGAGAACTCACAAAGCACCAGGAGATCATGCACATGTCGATAGTAATGTGTGGGCTCAGAGAGAAAGTTGCTAAGGCTAGAGAAAAGAGGGACCATTCACGGCCAGGTCTCCTTCCATTCACTCATACCACAATACTTTGTAATATTTGCAACAAAAATCTCTTCAAGAAAGCAAACATCAGCCTCATCCAGGCTCTAGAAATTCTTTCTTTATGTAGCAAATCAGACTTTTGGATCATTCCAACACACTGGATTGCACCAGTTTTCTAGACATTTTGTGGGCTCTACATGGGCATGGCACAAAATGTGGATTTGAGATCAACTATCAAGGCAACATACAACCATGTGGAAATCTTTGGTAGGCCAAAGAAGCCTCTGACATCAACAATAAAGACTTCACTTCTTATGCTGATAAAGAATCACCTTCAATAGAAAATGTGCACCAACATGGGTGGAGGGCATGCACAAAATTTGTTGTGCCTCTTCTTCTGCTAGAGGAAGGAGAAGAATTTGTAGTCTCCCACTAATCTCCATGTGCTGAGATCAAGTCATGCTTGGAGCATTGTCTCTGGCACCTGCAAAGTTCACACTGAATAATTATGCATACATGGCCTTCTGAAGGTGCACGCATGCCTTTGGAAATTGCAAAGGGAGTGATTGCAATGGAAATTGTGGAAGAAGTGAACTGCATGCCCAATCTCCAACTTTACTTCCAGCCAAACAAGGTGTTGACCATGATCATGTTGTGGGAGATTGTCATGTGCACCTCAATCAAACATGAGATTGTCCATGCTGGTTTCTTGTGAAGAACAAAATGACATACATTTTGACTATTTCTACAGTTCTAAGAGCCATCATGTACTCCACACACCCTCCTCAGTAGTCACACTGCAGTTCAGAACACCTTCACCATAATTTGATCTAACCAAGTAGGTGGATAAGCATAAAGAGAAAGAAAGTCTAGTGGTGAGGACATTGGACTCTAAATCCAGTAACTCAAGTTCCCATAAACATCAATAGCCACAAGATCTGTATAGTTGCAAATACAAATCTACAAATACACTAGTTACTACTAAGAGAAACTAGGGACCTCAAAATAATAAACACTCTCTAATCTAGAAAGAGTTGTAAGACTTTAGGCTCTGATACCATGTTAGGATACATTATCCTATACCCAGGACCCAGTCTAAAGACATCCTCCAAAATAGAGATGATATAAATACTAGATTGTATTCATATGAGGTGAGAAGATGTTGAGATATTGAGGTGTGTTCAAATGAACAAAAAGCTCTTGCTTAAATAGGCAAGAGTATATATGAAGCTTGGACAAGGTTGAGACAAGTGTCTCAACCTAGAGGAAAGCGAGTTCTGATAGAACTCAACAATATCCTCTAGGAGGAAGTAGAGTCCAAGTATGACTCTAAAATGTCCATCTACCTCATAAATATGTTGACCTAAGTAAACTTAACAGATAAGGAGTAAGTAGGTAAAACATTTTACTCCAACAATATTTAATTCCTAAATATCAACCATTTATTGGCTAAATAAACACTATGATTGATTAATTTAATTATAAAGTCCTAGCTCTTTAATTAAATTAATTCCACACCCTTTAGCTAATACACATTAAAAGGAATTAAATAATTATTTAGTTCTATAAATGAGATATCCTCACTTGAATTTAATTATTCAAGAAATTAGAAAGGTCACCCATGCAACAATATTTCATTTATTTTATTAATAATCTCTCCAATTTGTTTCACCTCCCACCAAGGAGATGAAGAGTTGACTAGTTCTTTGCAAGAAACTCTTCAATCTCCACTTGAGCTCTTATATATTAGAGACCTCTCATTCATCATTTGAGGGGGAAATCTTTGAGCATCAAATTTCTATCGAATTTTTGTCTCATTCTTACATTCTAATCTACTTTTGAATTGCATAATTAGAATAATTCATTTTATTAGTATATTGATACATCCTCATGCTTAAATTAGTTTGGTTATTTTTATACACTAAGTTTGCACCCTTGTTTCAAGCTCTCATAGTCTTGATAACCTAGTATAACATGGGAATCATCTCCAGGTGTGGGACCTAAGCTAACTAAGATGAGACCTCCAAGTTCTAGGCTGGTTCCTCTTGGATACTCACCTTAATTTGCTTCTAGACAGAAAAGTAAAACTTTTGAGGGAAAGGGATAGAAGGAATGCATGAAAGGGAAATGACTTGAAAGCAAACTACCTACTAGGTGATACACCAAAATTAGGGTTTGGATCTTAGTATAGAGGAATGGAATCAATGAAAGTCTTAGGTCTAGTAGGTCACAACTTACTGAATAGGCTTGCATAAGTGTTTCATAGGAGGGCCTGAACATAAGACACAACTTATGACCTACAAGCAGACATTCACTTCTACAACTCGATGTAGGATTGAGACAAGACTGTTAGGGGGCTAAAGTATACCCACAAAAACATCTAAATCAGATCAAACATAATAACACACACAATTACAGAAAGTAAGAGGGATCAGGAACCTTGAGATATCACTGAAAACATTGTATACTTTAATCTAATAAGAGATAATTCAGACAAGGAAGCATAGGGACATGAAGAATTGTCACAAAATACCTCTGTAATATCTGGATCATCAATGAAAGATTTACAACAATATAATCCAGAGGGTAGAAATGATAGCACAGATGACCCTTAAGAAAAGATGAATTTCTTTTACAATTATCCAACTCTAAGCTCAAAAGCTCCAAAAAACAATATATACATCTCCTCTTTTTGCACGTAGGTAGGAGTTAAAACCTAACTAGGGTTTACAAAAATCTACAATAATAACTAACCCTAACTCAACCAAGTTTGATCATGAATATATCCCTACAACATTATGGCCGATCAGACCTCAAGTTTGCATGCCCATCCCTGTACTACATCAACCTGCAGACAAGCAACCTGGATTCATCCACTTTCCTGCACAAAGTCTTGCCATGAATGCATAACTGGTACCTCTCTGAGATAAGAAATGACCCATGATGGCCGCCCAGAGCTTCTCATCATCCTCCTTTAACTGAAAATATCCTAGAGACATAAATTCTTTGAGCTACCTCACCGCTTGCGGCCTGCAAATCAAATACTGGCAAAAAACCCTCTTAGAACTTTTTGAATTTGAAATTTTAATGGCTAGCCGATCATTTTAAAATGCAACTGTCGATATCCTTTTATTTCCTAGCAAATGAACAGCCATGATACACTGAGAAAACAACTTTAAAACCCTTCTGACAAGTCAAAACCATCATGGAAGTCAGCGGCCAATGAGAAACAAGAAAATCAACATGTCAGCATATTTGGACCCACCTCGAGCCCTTCTTCCTTTAGGTCATTCGGTGACCACGCAACCGAAGACCCTTTTCTCATTCACGAAATCCTTCTCTTAACCCTGGTCTGGTCAAGCGATTTAGTGAGCAAGGTGTTTTGCTGAATCACTGAGTCTTTTAGCTAACCCCAGTTCCATTAAGCGAACGCAAGAAATCCTTCAGTCACTGAGTCACTTAATACTTCATTAACCCTAGGCCCAGGCTACCACATGTCAACCTTTTATTCATTCCAGCCGCTCCATCAGCAGACACCTCAGCAAATTCTAACATCGAACCCACTGCAACTGAGATTCCAATCCAACAGCAGGTGCATGATCTCATGACCATCGAATATTCCTTCAGATCATATGCCTGCCATTGATCTATTTAAGCCGAAACCCCTTCTGACAAATGGACCCACCTGGAAATCTTCATCAGCACTTGGCAACCAATTATATTCAAGCACATCAGCACACCTGGCAACACAGTCCCACAAAATTTCCCTTTACTTTGACCAATCAAAAGATGATAGGTCATCCTTACCTAGCATCGAACCCACCTACCAAAGCTGAACATTTGGCAAATTGAACGGCAGATGTAAGATCACATGTGTCAGAAAAGGGCTATGCGAAGATACGCTAGCCATTGATCTTCATCCTTCTGACATCCCTGTAGAGACTCTGACACGGTCCCACTGACAAATTCCAGCTGTGTACCCAGGGACCAATCGAATGCCAGCACGTCAGAAAGAAAGGACCCACCAAACGAAGCTTTGACAACAAATCAAGATCGATGGTCAGTGTATAATCTCATGTGTCAAAAAAACTCTATGAGATCATGCGCCAATCATTGGATTAAAAGCTACATAGTCCTCTGGGCCAGCTCTGATGAACTTCCAAATCATCACCAACCGACCAATGAAAAGCTTCCACATAGGATGATGTGGCAGTGGACCCACTTAGCAAATGAAGCATTGCACAAAAGAGAAGATCGAAAGCTATCGCAAGATAGCATGTGTCAGAAGAACCCCTTGTGATTTCATGACAACTGTAAGATCTTCCTAACTGGGACCCCACTAAAGTGACCACCAAAAGACTTAGTGAATACGCGACTAAGGAAGGGTTAGCTATTTTGCTAGGTCGCGGGATGCTAAGACTTAACCGCCAAACATTTGGTGACTAAGAGAACCAATGCATTTGCTAAGTCACTGAATAAAAAGGGGTAACCGTCGGAGAACTTAGAGAACCTATGATTGACCAATGAGAATAAAGTGCACATGGGTTTTTGAGGACTTAAGTGGCTGAGATAAAGTAACATGAAAATAGAAACTGGCTTAGGGTTTCCTAGGGTTTTTGGCACAACAGCTACATTTTCAAATATTTTGACTTGCAGACCATGGAATGAAACAAATTGTAGAGACCAGAAGGAAGGACATAAACCCATGAAATTTTTAGGGATGCTTGGCAAGGTAAAAATAGAGACATGGGGATAGATTTTAGCCAAATTTGCATGCACATGAAAATCAGGGTAACAGTTACTATGTTCTTATCTTAATTCTTATTTTACTACAAGTTTCTAGATTAATTTTGTATCCTCATTTCTAGCTTAAATTCAATTACACTCATTTCTAGCATTAAAATCCTCCATTTTAGAGTCTGGTCTATGGTTGTTGGGCTCTCAATTCTGAGAGTTATTCAAAAGCCCTACCTAAATAGGAGGCAACCGGTCGGTTCATACGAGTGTGCAAAATGGATAATTTATATTCATCTTCATGTGTGATCAATGAGTAAAGACTATGTTGAAGTCTATGGTTGAATAAGAGGTCCATATTCAGTTGTAAACATTTTTGGTGCCCACCGTGGGGGTAGAAAATTTATTTATGGCCTCATTCTCAAAAAAATTTCTAAAAAACTTTAATGCTTTGTCTGTACAGTCGTACGACTATGTACAAAATCTCACACAAGCTTCCTCATGGTGTTGCACAAATTTTTGTTGGTCTTAGCATTTCCTCGCGTGAAAAAGGTGTTTCCTCACATGAGAGTGTGCATTTCCTCATGCGAGTCTGACAATAGATTTTTTTTCAAAAAATTGGTTTCTATTTTTTCTGCTACAGATTTCTAACATTTGTTGTTTGCTGTAATTTTCATATCTCTGATTTTTCTAATACAACATAATAGTGGGATGCAAGACATTTGATGAAGACATAACTTACTGACAGTTTTCTTGCAGGATGTTTGTTGAAGCCATTTTAAAGCATTCTGTTTGTTTACTACTTTATTCACATAGTTTAATTAGGGCCTTGTGAAGATTTCTTAAGGGTCTTGATAGTAGGATAGGGTAATAGGCTCTTCATTACATGGAAGTGATACCCGTGGATGAATCTGAGACCCATATTTTTCTAGCATGATAGATACGTGGGGAAGCAAGGAAAAGTAATGAATCTTTAGCATGTCCATTTGTTAGGGGATTATTCTCTTCTCTCTTTGAGAGAACCAGAAACCCAAAAGCTTGTGGATTAGTTAGAGAGGAGTTAGCTTGGTGATAAACATGTCTGATGTGTTTGGGTAAGGTGAAGAGGTAGAGAAGTATGCTCTTCTCTCTTTGAGAGAATCAGGAAATCCAACCCTTGGATCCAATCCAAAGTCTATGTCACCTTTAGAGGGCCTACCAGAAGTTGAACCTTTGGGAATGACCCAAGTGAGTACACACCTAGATTGCTAGTGATTCCACATCACTATAATAAAGTATCTTTTGTAATGAGCGGAGTCACTCCCAGCCCTGCTTGTGGGGGTGTACAACTTTCAGGTGTCAGTGTGGCTATGAGGCCCTAGCCCTATATCGAGGGCATTGAAGGTTAGTGTGAATGAAAGTCCACTAAACACTTTCAAATGCCATGAACACATAACCAACACCCAAGACTAGCATGAAGCACCAAGAACTGGGAGACCAAAAAAATTTGGTGAACCTCCTTAGTAAAATAGCAGCTACTTATTGAGGTCCTTCAACTTCTTGAAGAAGGAGACACATTTAGGAGGGGAAAAAGGACCAACATCACCAGAGACATTGTCCTCCCTAGTCCCCACCTACAAGTTGTCCTCTCTCTTTTCCTATTTATTATTTCTTTCATCCAACTCATCCTAGATGGAACTAATAGACATGTTGGTCTTATCCAACATAATCTTGTTGTTGTTGCTCAACTCAACTAGCTATTTGTTAAGTTGGGACTGATTGTGGAGCATTGAGACTAGCTTCTCTACATACGCCTCTACCATGCTAGTAGCTTGAGATCCTAAGTTCACTGTTAATGCTGCCAGCGTGGCTTCCCACATATCTTGAATGAGAACACCCCCACCCGTCTGGTCCAAGTTCCCTAGAGAAGAGTTTTGAAGTTCAATTTGACCTATCCAAGATGGGGGGGACAATTTTCAATATGATGTTATTGGACTTTGATTTTGGTATTTTTTATATGTTCTATTAATTTAGTGAATTTCTTTGCATTGTGTTTTTTGTTGGCTTTCTTTCAAAGTCTTTGGTTTTGACAAATTTTTATTCCACTTTGTCATGGTTGGGGGCCCTTCCCTTCAAAATATCCCAAAAAAATTAGTGATCTATTTGTAGACACCCCAAGATTGTCTCATGCTTGCAAGTATTCACTAATTACTAGTTATTCTTCTACTAATTAAATAGTTCTGTAATAATTTAATTAATCGTGCCTTTATTCTTCTAATTCTTAATTAAACCTAATCAGCTGCACGTTTAATCATTTCCCTAATATCGATTAAATAGTTAATATTATTTAATAACCAACCTTTAATTAAGTGGTCTTTATCATTTAATTAAATTCAATTTCTCTAGTCTCATAATTTAAATAATTATTCATAACTATTTGAGTTAAATAATTAATTTCTGTAATTAAATTAAATTCTAAAAATTAATTTAATTTTAATTTCTATTAATTTCATCTTTGATTTATGAGTTCATTTAAATTTTAAAATTGCAAAAATCCTTTCTAAATCAAATTTTTTTATTTTCTCAAAAAATGCATTTTTGGAAACTCTTATCTTCAAAATGAGAAAAATCTTCTCATTCTCATCTTCTCTTTTTCCCCTAAATTAACTCTCTCTTTTGAATTTAAATTTAAATAAATATTTATC
Source organism: Chamaecyparis obtusa (assembly GCA_027943335.1). Taxonomy (NCBI): domain Eukaryota; kingdom Viridiplantae; phylum Streptophyta; class Pinopsida; order Cupressales; family Cupressaceae; genus Chamaecyparis; species Chamaecyparis obtusa. The sequence continues at coordinate 12,200 of BSBK01015233.1, forward strand.
TCTAGAAACTTCTTTAAAGATCTCTTTACCTAATCCTTGATGTAATAATCATTATTAAAAATAAATCAAACTATTAGTTTTTGACCAATCTCATTACCTAATCCATAATGTAATAATGAGTATTAAAATTAAATCAAACTATAAGGTTTTGACATGTTTTTGGTCAATAATAAAATACTCTCAGAATTTTACTTTTAATCATATTTGCCACTTCAAACTACATTACTTTACTTTTATAATCTAGTATATAAAAGACTTACTAAGATATCAAATTCAAATTCGATACTTTATATAATAATATATAAGAAAGAGCCGATTCACATTATATAAAAAATAGATTTATTAAAAATTATAATCAAAACAAGCACTCCGTAAAATCTATTTTACTTAATAAAAACTATAGTCAAAACAAAATAAAAAATTAATAGTTGCCATGACCATTTCATTCATTCCAATTTTGTGAAACCTTTTCACTATAAATGTACGTCTAGTTGAAAGCATTTGAAGTAGGCGAATACAATGAATCTACACCATTATGTGATTTAGAATTAGATTTATAATGCAAATACCCAAGCGCAAATTTGAAAATGATAATGAGCGCGTTAACATCTGATGAAGTCTGTAGATTGAATGCAATTGCCCATTTTTTGCTTGACAATGAAGAAATGATGAATTCTTCTTCTCCAATAGCTACTAGTTTATCTGGGGAGGATCAAAAAAAGCATTACAGGGGAGTGAGGTTCATTAAGGCTCACGGAAAATATGCTGCAGAGATTCAAAACCCAAAGAAAAAAGGCTTGAGACTTTGGCTTGGCACTTTTGATACAGCTCAAGAAGCTACAATGGCATATGACCGTATGGCTTTCCAACTGCATGGTTCAAAGGCTATTCTCAACTTTCCTCTCAATGTTGAGTTCAGACTGTATGTGGAGCCCTAATTTTCTCTATCCTTCTCTTTGCACAAATAATTGTGCAGAGTTTCATGATTTTTTAGTTGATAAGTAAATGTCCATTCTAGATAGATGGAGAAACTAAGGAATGAAATAGGATCTTCTCTAGCATTCACCTACCTATGTCAGTATGTTGATATACTCAATTTTCTCATGATACATAAAGAGAAAAACAAGCATATTGACACATTTAAACTACATTAAATTGATGTACTTTGGAAGATTGCATTGTATATTTGGATGATCAAATGGTGTTAACATGATGAAAAACAACATGTTATTTAGAGTGATCTCTCATCTACTTGGCATTCTAGATGGAAAATGTGCAGGCCCCATAATGTCTAAGAATTTCTTTTTCATACTTTTGATAAGTTTTTTCTCTTGAGTTTCTTAAGTGAGTTTGTCATATGTGTAAAAAGATATATTAGGACACCTAGTGTACAAAAAGTAATCTTGTTGAGTATTGACAGACCCAACCTATTCTCTTGTAGATTTGGTTTAGCCTTGTAGATTACAAGTTCCTTGTTGGCATCATCAAATGTTGTTTAGATGATGAGAACTAACAATCACCCATCCAGCTATAGATCTAGACTGAAAATGTTTAAGATTGGAGGTGAAATGCTCATGGAGTAGTAGCATTGTTAATGATACATATTATCATCAATGATACCTTTAGTTCAAAACTAAAAGGATAGAATTTATAGCTTGGAAAGTATGATGTTGTCAAAGACATATCTGAGATTATATAATTTATTTTTATTAGTTTTAAATTTGATGAAGGGTTCTCCCCTTAATACCACAAAGACATAACAGAAACAGAGAAACAACAACAATATGCAAGAATAGAAAATGGGCTTCTTATTATCTCCACAAATGTGGAATTACAAACTTTCAAAATTACAATATGCAATGCCACATGGGTATTCCCTTACAATATTCTGTAGGACAAAGCCTTGAATCAATACCCAGATCTACTACCCAGAACTATCCACCAAAACCACCTACGACAACAATATAGCCTTCCTTATATAGGCAATTTTCCACCGCCTCGGAAGGTTCTAGAATTTTAGCCAACAAGGCCGACCAAACTTAGAATTATTTTATTTTACAATTTAGTACATCAAAGTTAGCTCAAAATAACTTTTGAAACCTAAACAAAAATTTTGAAGGAAAATTATTTTCTGCCATTTCAAGTGACCCAACTTCTGAAGACCATAGGCCATCGCCAGTTGACCTGATTGACTATTATGACCCCATTCTAAAAAGGCCACAAAGCACTTTACAGCCTTGACTAGCGCAAGCACCTATCACCCAAATCTTCAACCTCATCCAGGGCCTCTAACGCCTTAAAAAATGAGTTCAAAGTTTATGTACCCTGTTGCCAATACCAAAAATCTTCAATATCTACAAAAGCTAGACTTGATCTGTCAATGAAACCTTACTGGCAGGCTGATATGACCAAAATCAACCTCTAGGGAAGAAATCAAAATATTCTGAGATTGGATGACCAACTTACTAAAAATAGAAAGTTTCCATAAATAGCAGCTCTACACAAGATAGTCCTTATTGAAAACAAAACCAAAAATATTTTTGGGTGATGCAAGATTGCTCTTACACCCAGGATGCTCCTGCATCAGACACCTGAGGTAATTTGAGAAGTGACCCTATCATGACTCAAGTGTGTAGAGGAAAACCAAGATGATTAACCTCCTCCTTCATTAGCCATGATGAATCTTTAATGGGTCATTCTTTCCATTTGACCAAATATTCTTCATATGTCCCGTTCCTTGTGCTTTTGCCAACATGACTATCCAGTATGTCCTCAATCTCCTTGATATCTTAACTAGTTTCTAGAATACTCCATTGTTCTACTGTGATCTCATTCAACACCCCCTTCATGATACTCTATCAAATCTGAAACATTAAATACTGGTGAACTATTCAGCTCAGTAGGCAATTCTACCTCATATGCATTTCTTGAATCATGCTTCTTCAATGTCTTACATGACCCAAATTTCTTCATTTTCAACTTGTTATATGTACCAACTAGAAATCTCTCCTTTCGCAAATGAACCATGACTTCATCTCCAACTTGAAATTCCTTATGCCTCCTTTTCACATCTACCTTAGCCTTATACTGCACATTCATCTTTGTAATATGCTTCCTCACCTCCTCATGGATGTTCTTCAAATGTTCTACAAAATCCTCAGCTTCAGCACTACTTATTTCTCCTTTATCTATCTTCCTCAACTCAAATGCATTTCTAGGACTACTTCCATATGCAATCTGTGGATGATGTGATGAACTAAACTTCAAATCTGCCTTCAACTCTTCACTTTCTACTAGTACTGCCTTATTTGGCAAACTGGCTCCTAGAATCAAGTTCATCTAATGACTGATCTTTCTTACTGGTGGTATTCCATCAGGCACATTATCAGATACAATATCCTAAAACTCATTCAATAATTATATAACTTCTATAGGTACATCTTCTACTTCCTCTTTCCCAGCCTTTGGAATTAAGGTAAAACACATATGCTCATGCCTCATACCATTTGAGAAATTTCCTCTATCAACAAAAGTTATTCTTGCATTACCACATACCTTTTCTTCTATTTCCTTCAGTGGTTTTAGCTTATGTCGCACTCCATCCATTGTCAGGGAATAGGCATTCACATGACCATCATGTACAACACATCTGTCAAACTGCCAAGGTCTACCCAACAACATATGGCATGCATCCATATATATGATATCACATAGTACCTCATCATGGTATCCACCAATCTTGAACTTTACTTGGCACTATTCTCTAACCATGACCTTGTGGTCATCCTGCACCCAGGCAACCCGATATGGATGTGGATGTTTCTATCTCTTGAGCTTCAACTTTGTAACCATCTCTTCTAGCACCAAATTGTTAGTGCTTCCACTATCGATAATCACATCACAACATTTACCCTCACACTTGCATCTAGTGCGAAACAGGCTCCTCCTTTGCTCAAGTTCATTCTCGCCACTCAACAGGACTCTTCTGTTGATCATTGTTTCTCCTCTTTTAGCCTCTTCAGAATTTGATGATCTAGCATCCTCATCTACATATGCAACTTTGGCCTGACCTTCATTCCTCCTATCCATCCTTCCTTGGCGTTGAGGACATTCAAATGCCCTATGAACTTCTTCTCCATAGTGAAAACATGATCCACGGAAGCCTCCTCTTCCTGAACCTTGTCCTCTCCCTCTTCCCCTCTGATCTCTACTATTCTAATCTTGGAAATGATTGAAATTATCTCCTCTCTGATTCTGACTATTACTGGCCTCATCCTTCTTTTTTGGATCTTCATTTCAATCTCCATATGACTATCCACTAGATCTTCCATCACGACCTCTTTCACTTTGTCTGCTCTCAAACTTCTTGTTCAGCTTTTCCTCTACTTTTAGGGAAAACTGGTATGCCTCCTCAATACTGTTCATTCAAACCAGATTCAGCTCCTCTTGAATGCTCAGCCTTAACCCATTAAGGTAACGGGCAACTTTCTCCTTGTCAACTTCTGCATGGCCTATTTTGATGAGGATTCGATAGAACTCCTTTGTATACTCCTGAACAAATCTTCCTGCTTACTTCAAAATTTTCATCTTCTTTAGTAGGTCAAGCTCATAATCAATAGGAATGAACTACCACTTCAATTTATCCACCATCTGATCCCATCTTGTGATTTTATATTTCCCTTTTATATTTCACTCCAATTGAATCTCTTGCCACCAGATCTTTGCATGACCTTTCATTCTGGCCTTTGCAAACTTGACCCAATCAGGATCCTCAATATCTTCATACTCAAAATATTTTTCACATTCATTGATCCAGTCGATCAATTCCTCTGGGTTAAGATTTCTAGAAAATGTCAAAACCTCAATCTTAGGTCTCTTTCTGATCTTTGAGATGGCTCAGAAAAGTCTTTCTTCCTCCTGGTTCACAACTTTGACTTCTCCTTCTTGATCTTCTTCTTCAACTTCATCCTCACTTTTGTCTTTGACATTAAGATTCATTCCTCTGTGAATCTCCTCTTGCAATGCTCACACTTCTCTCTATAGTTCCCTAACCTCAGGTGTTACAACACCAGCTCTTCCGCCATGTTCCCTTCGTGGAGGCATTTTGGCACTTCTCGCTAAAACCCTAACCATGGTCTTGGTGCAAACTACCTCACAATTGGTGATCTATTTACACAGAAACCCTAAACCATGGTCTTAGAGAAAACTACCTCACAATTAGTGATTAGTTTACGTAGAACCCTAACCCACGATCCTTGTGCAAACTGCCTTACAATTGATGATCTGTTTAAACACTCAAGAACTCCTACTCTGATACCACTTGATGAAGGGTGCTCCCCTTAATACCACAAATAGATAATAGAAACAGAGAAAAAACAACAATATGCAAGAACAAAAAATGGGCCTTTTATTATCTCCACAAATGTGGAATTACAAACTTTTAGAATTACAATATGCAACGCCACATGGGCATTCCCTTACAATATTCTATAGTACAAAGCCTCGAATCAATACCTAGATCTACTATACAGAACTGTCCCCCAAAACCACCTAAGACAACACTACAGCCTTCCTTATATGGGTAATTTTCCACCGCCTGGGAAGGTTCTAGAATTTTAGCCAACAAGGCCGACCAAACTTAGAATTATTTTATTTTACAATTTATTACATCAAAGTTGGCTCAAAATAACTTTTGAAACCCAAACAAAATTTTTGAAGGAAAATCATTTTCCACCATTTCAGGTGACCCAACTTCCAAAGACCATAAGTCATCGCCAGTTGACCCGATTGACTATTATGACCCCATTTTGGAAAGGCCACGAAGCACTCTACAGCCTTGACTAGTGAAATCACCTATCAAACAAATCTTCAACCTCATCTAGGGCCTCTAAAGCCTTCAAAATTAAGTTCAAAGTTTTTGTACCCTGTTGCCAATACCGAAAATGTTCAAAATCTACAAAGCTAGACTTGATCTTTCAATGAAACCTTACTAGCAGGTTGATATAACCAAAATGAACCTCCACAGAAGAAATCAGAATATTCCAAGATCGGATGACCAACTTACTAAAAATAGCCAGTTTTCATAAATAGCAACTCTGCACAAGATAGCCCTTATTGAAAACAAAACCAAAAATATTTTTGTGTGATGCAAGATTGCTTTTACACTTAGGATGCTCCTGCATCAAAACTATTGATTGTAAGATGGAGTTGTAATGTATTTTAGAGTTGTGTTTTTTAATTATTAACATGTTCATTGATAGTTTTCTGAATAATTTAATCAATTATTTAATTCAAATCTTACTCCAACCACTTGATTAAGGGTAATAAGATATAGAGAGTCAATAGTGAATATGGAATTTATCAAGGAACTTCTTCAAATGTGTATTCATAAATAAGGAATCATTACCAATAGAAAAAGAAGCGAGCACAAAATAAGAAATTTAAGATCAACAAGAAGTCTACAAATTAGTTCAATATGTAGATCAAATTGTAACAACTTCTTTTTCAAAAAGTATTTTGTAGCTATTGTAATGAAAGAATGGCCTTGCAAATAATATGCTAAAGATTTACCAAGTAGAACCACTATTAGGATGGGGATTGGCCAAGAAGTAGGTTGAGCATGAATTTATTACACAAGAGCTTGAATATAGTTTCTATGTTATTGGCATTAAGTGAATATTTTTGGTGGATAACACATCACATCACAATTCTAGTTTATATGAACTATCTTGTTAAAATCTGTTTTGATTTGTTAGATAGATGTATTTTTTGATTCAAAAAAGATGATTCAATGGACCATTTAAATATGCAATGTAAGTCCACTAGAGAGTTTGAGATGAGGTGATCTCTTTCATCTAGGTTAATCAGGTTAACCCCAAAACCAAAAGTAGTTTTATTAAAATTTGGAGAGATAATACCCGTTTGAAACATCCAATTGTAAAATAAACATAGATCCCACATTTTCTTTCTTGGGTGATTTGGAAGGAAGTAAATAATAGGATTTTTAGAGAAAATATGAAGAATAGACGGTAGACCTTTCAAATGATAAAAAAAAAATAGGATAAGAGAAAATATAAACCATTTGAAAAATGAAAAACCTTCATAGCTCTTTATCAACGTTTAATTTCCAATTATCTTAAATTGGGCAATCACTTGCTATATACAAAAATTCAAAATCACTAAGAGAATTTTGAGATAGCATATAAATTAGAGATAACTAGTAAAGGGATGTGCCAAATCAAACATTGATGAATACAACAAAGGTAATATTGGGGATACAATAGCAAGAGTTATAATAAGACAAGAAAATGGACAAATGATATAGGGTCATGCCAAAAAAGTTGGGATCAAGAAAAACAAAAAACCTAGTGTTTTCCCTATTGTGGGGAAAAACACGGTCCTTATAAATGGTTTCTAGAAAGTGATAATTAAAGGTGACTTCAAGATTGTGGAAAATATCCTAAATTCCCTTACACCCACATGGAAAATAAGAAACTTCGTTTGGAATAGAATATAACACCTAACATTCTTACCACATCAGAAACTTAGACATATATACGGGAAAGGAAATGATTTAGCCAATTCTTATGCTAGTTAAAGCCTACAATATTTTGAATGGAGCCATTGGGAGAATGAGAGGAATATACCCTCTTTAGTTATAAAAATTATTATTGATGATAACAAAGTGATTTTAATATTATGCAAGGAACTAAACTAATTAAATTTTGGGGAGCACCTTTATGGATTGGAAAATGATGATGTATAATAAAGTAATTAATTATTATGATGAAATAATTTTTAAGCTGATTTGTACATGTTAGATGGAAAAATATTGGAAGCATGTGATAATATATGGAAGAAATTATGATATAAATTTAAAATAAATATTGATCCAATATTCTCATTAATACTATGAAGATTATTAACACAATAATTCTTGCTGGCAATACAAGAATTGAAATGAATGGATTATTTACACAAGAATTCTTGTTGACAATACTAGATTGACACAATAATTATTGCTGACAATACAAGAATGGAAATGAAAAAGTTTATAATTTGGTAATGGTAGATTAGATTATCATGTATTTCTCTAATGTAGTGTATATGGAGGAATATTAATGTTGGTCTATTTGTGTAATACTAAATTTATTCTTACACGCACAAATAAAACTACCTTTCGTTGCCTTGCTTTTATGGGTCAAAAGTTTTCTCTAGTTACTATATATGTTGATAGTAAGAGGGCCATAATTAGGGAAAGAGGCTAAGAATTTAGATCTCCTCTTTATACCTAAGTCTACAATACCATTAGAATTGGAAAACCATCTTAATCCAAGTAGGACCCTAAATGTTGTAAAGGGTTCTTGAACATTTATACCAATTTAAAGTCTACACATTTTTTAATACCCTAAATAATGACTACAACATTCTTCCATATCCCCAATGTCTCCATTAGGGAACCATCAACTAGGCTTATGTTCTAGGGTATCTTAAAAAGATTTTGTTTTACTTATTTATCCAATGTGGTCGATGGATGATATTCAGATCCATCCGAAGATCCACCACAATGAAATCTACTTTATAATATCTTGACTTAATAATACTTAACAATTATTCCAATTTTGATCATCAAATAACTGGTTCATTTGTTTCTTCTTATTCCAATACTTAGGCTTTTGTTTAGATTTCAATACTAACCTATCTAGCTAGCTAGCTAAGGCTACTAGATCTTTTAACATCTTAAATTCTTCATCAATAAAGAAATTTTATTCCTCCTACTATTTCTATGTAATTCTTTATTTGGCCTATTCTATCATTTGGTTGAAGTTATTTTATTTCTACATATTTTTCTTCACCTGGATTTTATTCCTCTTCGTATTTTATTCTAGTATTTATTTCTTCTTATGTTTCCTGGTGTCAATACCTTGTCTTTTTATAACACTTACTTTATTCATTCCTCTTGTTTTCTCCATCTGTCTATTCTCCATCACAAGTTCTTTTTCAAAGTGTTCTTTTCTAGAGGTTTCTTATGATGACACATTCATTCTATTATAGTTCCATTAATTCCTTATTGTGGTATACTCTATATAACTCTTTCTACTTTTTCAATTCATCACTTTCAAAGGTTCTCTAGTATCCTATTGTTGATAAAATGTTCTATCCACTTCTCCTAAAACATGTTTTGAGTATCTTGTCCAAAATAGAAATTTTTTGTTTAGTTCTTTGTTCAAAACTTAGATGCATAGTGGCTCATCTTTTCACAATTAAAATAAATTGTGTCATATATTATTCTATTGTTATGGCCTCTTACTATACCTCCTCTATAGATTTATTATTTTTTATCATCTAGATAGTCTTGTTGATTATTCTTCATGACACATATATTCAAATTATCCTCCTAGGGTGGTATTCAATATGTAGGGTCATTAATTTCATCAGCATAGTAATGGTGGGTATGAAAAAAATCATTAATTCTGGTTTGGTTGTTTATTATTCAAATAGTGCAGGTAGTTAGGTGTACATACCCCAACCCTAACAAATAGCACACTAAATTAAAAATTAGGTCTCAATAATTTTTCTAAATTAAAAATTAGCTTGGGGCATTCATTATGGATGTGTCCTTCTATATTCTACTATTTATACCAAATTATAATTTCTATTTTCTTAAGCTCACTAGCCTTGATTTCCTACTGCACCACTATTTTACATACATTCAATTGTATCACTTCAATAATATCCACAATTTCATCTATTTGGACACTCTCATCCATAGTGGAACTTCATTCTATTAATCTGTGGTATTTAGATAAATAGTCTTGTCAACTACTTTTATATCTTATCTTGAACTTATCTCCTTGTTCAATCTAGAGATAACTTATTCTAACCTTTATTTTTCAAGTAGAGGTTCCTCCACCTTTCTACATGCTTCTTTTAATTTTATATTGTACAACTCTTAAAAAACTTATTATTTCCTTGCATCTTGGTGACACTTTCGTTTGGGATCTTCAAGGTACCAAATTTTTCCACAAATTATTCTTTTATTACATCCTAAGTGGTCAGTTATTAAAGATGGTTCTTTATGTACCACTCTTATTCTTCCTTTCTTAGTGACCTTGTAAACTCTAATTGCCTCTCCTTATCTACACGCTTTCTTAAGTTTTCCTATATACACTCTAAAATTAATACACTCAATTGATAGCTTCAATGGTACATTAGTTCCACTGATATATAATCTTGATTTCTATCTCCACTGTCTTGAGAATTTGTCCTTGATTTTATGTTGACTTATGATTTTATACAAGCATCTTTGCTAGTTTTAGTTTTCTTATCCTTATCTCTTTACACTACTTCAAGACTTTATTTCTTGTCCATTATCTCTCTCAAATTTAATATCAAATTACATTAATCCTTATATATCACTCCAATGGATATCATGTTCCCATGTTGCTTCATTCATCTCTTGCTTCTTTTCTTCATTTTATTCTCTATATCTTGATGCTAATTTTATTATTAAAAAAATCATCAATTTTTAGACCTTAATGGGAATGACTAGCGTAGTGTTTGAGACTCTTTATAAAATATCTTATTTTTATAAATTAAAAATGATTAATTAGTGACCATACCTCTTTTTCCTAGTTCAAAATAGCTTATATCTTCTTCTCTTCATGTTCCCTCAATCTACTTAAACTATTAGTACCCATTTTCTTTAAACAATCATCATTTAAAGATAGAACTTTAACTGAAGTGTTTAAGAATTCTTTCAAAATTTATTCTCAAGATTAATTGTTATATCTATTGAATAGGTTGAATAAAAGAGAGGGGGGAAGGGGTGAATCATTTATTCGCACACACTTTACAAAAAAAAATTACTTTGTCGGTAAACTTATAAGTTCAAAAATAATATCAAATTCTAATCTATTGGTTAACCATATCAAACATTCATAATACATGTAAACATGAAAGCACATTAATACCAACACAAAGAAAACCAAGATTTATGTGGAAGCACAACCTGGAAAAAACCACAAAGAAGCTAATTCTCATGAAATAAAATACCGGTTAAGGTGATTTTTATAAAGGCTTGCTGCATATTTTCTCATTGTCGGTCAAGCTAACTACCCTTAGAAATGAATAGGCTCACTACCAATAAAATTTTTACTGATAAGCTTTGTAGTGCATTTGGAGTCTAAGTTCAATATTTCTTATCTTAATCACATCTACAAAAAAAATTTATATGGTTTTATACTCTGGATCACAATTTGGCAATTAATTAGGTCTTAGTTGAATCACTAGAATACTTCTTGGTGATTGGTTTGCTCGTGAAATTTTTGGAATACAGTCTATATGGTACAAGGGTTCATTGATATAAGCTTAATTCATTTTACGCTATGTAGTACAATATTATTTATGATGAAGTGTGACATTCTTTCAAGGCTATCCTGCCTCTGTCTAATTAGTGGATTATTTATCTTGTATCTAAATTTACTGACTAGTTAGATATCAAAATATTGTTATAGGATGATTTTAGATGGTATTAATTCATATGTTATTCATAATATCTAAGTATAAGGTTATCATTCCATAACAACATCTATATATATTTTCTTGTAGACAAGAATCAAAGTTGGATGGTAAAAAAATGGTGGTTGTGTTGTAAAGTTGAGGTATAACATCCTTATTATACAATCTACATTGTCACTATATAGATCGAGGCTACATAAATATGACCTATTAAATTAGATGTATCTTTATTCAATATTAAATTATTAGTTTCCATTTAATAGTTTGTATTAATTTTAAAATAATTTCCTACATAAATATATGACAAGTGTGCTCTTTCTTGTGCTTCCTTTAATGTTTCTTGATTTAATTGGATAAAAAATAAAATCATTTTTTATTTTATAATCTTCAATGCGTTCAAATATTTATGTATATCAATTGATTATAGTAGAGATTAATTTCTAAAAAATTATATTAGAACACATTGTCTATGTAGTTGTGATGTTTTTTAGAGTCACTTCCTTAGATGGGATATGGGGTAAGCCTCATTCAATTTGAATCCTTAGCATGTAAATGTGGTGTAGTTTATGGAGAGCTAGTTCTAATGGGATCCTTCAAATGATTGTGTATAAAAATAGAGTAAATGTTTTTGATAGAAAAAAGAAGCAAGATGGTGCTAGCCCATGGTATAGAGAGACTAGAAGCACATTAATAGAATATTAATAATACTAGTCCTATAGCAGTTCAACAGTAGTAAGTCAATAGAAATAAGAGTATCTAGTCTGCCTCTATCAAAAATAAAATTAATGATTCTTTTCAAAAATAACAAACCAGAGTATCTTAAGAAGATAATTAAAAACATATTAACAGTATGATGCCACGTAGGGCTAGTCCAAAAACTAGATAAACTAACATTAACACAGGAAAGCAAAAAATAGAAACCAGGGCCACCATGCCCGAACCAAAGCAAAAACCTCATGGGAGTAGTGGAAGCTAGGGTCTTCTACCCAGACATTTGGACATCATGATCGCGTCCCACTCCTCCTACAAGAATAGGAAAAGGTCTTTGTTGTCTTCATCAGCATCCAGCTAGCTTCTCTTGCATAGTGCACAGAGTCACTGCTGAAGCGTGCATGACTTTAAGGGTGAACTTGTTAGAATCAACAACATGGGCGTTGATGTCTTGCATGTCCTATTTGAGGCCCAGGATCTTGTTCTCAAGCTCTAAAACCTTTAGCTTAAGGGATCTCTTAAATCTGTCATTCCCATCCAAAGCCACATAATTATGCTCAGTAGGGTGGGACTTGGTCTGCTGGTCATGGGGGGAGGGTGGAGGTGGGTTATTGCTATAGGGAATATCTTCCATATTAGGTTGGGGGTTTAATGGGGGAGTGGTGCCAGTCCCGTGTTAGCTCGGGTGATCATCGAAGGAGCCCTCAATCGACTCAGTGGAAGCGAAGGTGCTATCTTCCAAAAGGGATTTCTCCTCTAAAGCCATTTTCCTAATTCTTGTTTTGCATTTCTCCTTGGCAATTCTATTAGAATGGCAGATAGAGCCTGTCAAATCCACCTCCAACTTAACCAAGCTTTCCAAATTCCTCCATTTTTTGGGATTCCTTTCAGTTTCAAGGGTGCTATCCATCTCCTTCATCTCCTTGGCTTCCATGGTCCCTGAGATATGGGACTCCTCTAACTCATCCACCCTTTTAAAAGGGTTTTTCATGCATCTCTTGTAGCCCTTGCCATCTTTTGGGACAAGGTCAGTTTCTTGGATCTCCTAAACAAACTGGGTGGGGGACAGAGAGAGATTACCAACTTTAAAAGGAGAATCTTCCTAGGTGACCTCCTGAATGAAAGAAGGGGGGGGGGGGGTGGTGGGGCAGAGGATAGATATCTTTATGGAAGTTATACAGACAAAGCAGGAGGCCCTAGTGGAGGATGGGTGTCATCTTTTCAGGGTTTAAATATTTTCCCTTATATCTGAGATTTTACTTTCTAAAGAGTGGAGAAGGGAAAATAGGATAGATATGAGATCCCTATTCCTAATATGATTGAGGAACGACATATGGTAATATTAAAATATAATAAACTTTCCTTCCAAGGTAAAGTACTTCAATTCAATGTGGCATACCTTGGGCCAAAACTCTGGGAGTAGCTTGTGATTGAATCCTCTAGAATTCTTCATAGGTTTCTCCCCCTACCTGAAGGACTAGTTAAGGCTGGTGAGGTCTGACATCCTGTTGGTTTTTTTATATTTTCTTCCTCCCATAGGAAGCCCCATCTCTTTATCAATAACCTCCTCATTTATTTGGAAATGGCTACCCCCAATAGAAACCTTCCTATTGTTCCATGAGGAGATGAACTGCTTGGATATCTGCTCATCATGACCTCCCTTCATACGCTCAATGAAACCCCAGATACCACTTTCTTTATGGTAGTGGGTCACTAGGGGGTCAGAGGTGAACTCCTCATCAATTTTATTTGGCTCAATGCACAAGTTTTTGCCTCCCATGTCGACTATCCTCTTATCCAGTGCAAATTTTTTCTAAGAATTGTAGGGCCGAGCTTCCTAAACCAGAGTATAAAATAGGTTGTTTTGATTTAACCTTTTTAAGAGGAAATTATAGCCAAAAAGTAGGCCTTGGGTGGTATTTAGGGATTTGAGCTCCTACGACAAAATCTATCGGATCTGCAAGCATAATAATTAGGAGTTAAGCTAGAGTTTCCTATTGCATCCTCGATAATTGGAATTACCTACTCATGTAGACAATTATCTTTGCACACGTATCCACTTAAAAGGCAATTATGAGCCTTTATGGAGTTTTGAGCATGCTTATTCATAACTACAACAATCATCAAGTTACATCGACACGTAAACAATCTGGGGCCTTTATAAATTTTGACAGCTTGGCACATTTTAAACATTGTTTGTGTCATTTTTCTCCTACCCAATCAACTGCTGAGTCACCTTTGGTAGCTCCCTGATCTCCTCCCATTTATTTAACTTGGTTTTCTTAAGCCCAATGGCCGCCATCGAATCCACCACTACATTTTCCTCCCTGTAGGTATAGGAAATAGTCATGCTTTGGAGGTTATTGAGAACTCCCTGATCTCCTCAATTATGGAGTTCACCTACCATCTAGCCTTAGATCTCCTTTTATTAGCCTCCACCACCACTTTGGAATCCCCCTCGATCTCTAATAGCCTGATGTTCATTTGTATGGTGAATTTAATGCCCCATAAAAGAGTCATGCCTTCCACTTGATTGATAGTACAATTTTTAAGTGGCCCAACCTAATCCAAGAGGCAAGTGTCATTGTGGTCTCTTAGCACACCCCCCCCACCGTAAGTGAGATTATTTTCTGCCCCATCAAAATTTAGTTTAGTCCAGCCACTGGGCGGGGTAACCCAGCAGGTAGCATTCATTGCTATCAACTTGGAGTTGTCAAACTTAGTGAAGCCAATCAACAAGTTCCAATTATTAGCCATTTTGATCTTTGAGGAAGACAGGGGTGTCGAGTGGAGTTTCCACTTAGTCAAGATAGTATTCTTTCATAGGAGCTTGGTTTTGAGATAGAGGCAAGCCTCGGGAGGGGAGATAGAGTAAATGTTATGTAACATGTATGACTAGAATATCAAGGTCAAAGATTGAATGTTCAATGGTAGGATTAATAAAAAAAACTATAAGTAATCATCAACTTTATCTTTTGGATTCTTCTAATTTGTAGGATCCCTTGACTAGGATGTGAAGCCAAGCTAGAGTTTTCCAAAATCCTAAAATAATTTTAGTTGGTTGGATTAGGTCGGTGACCCTATTCAATTTTTTGTTGGTTTGTCTGTCATTTTTTCAATTTTTTGTTTTTGGGTATAGTTTGCTTCTCCTTTTTCATTGGTAACCTTTTATTTTAAAGAGTTTCAAGGTCCTTTCAAAACCTATTTTTCTTTAATAAAAAAAATTATCTTTTGGATTCTATATTAATGAATCTATTAGAAGATACTAACAAAATAATTATACAATAGTTAAGTCTCTATAGGTGTCTTAAGGAAGTGTTGCCCTATTTTTGTCTCTTTTGGTTTGTATGTATTTAGCATTTGTTTCTATCTCATTTTTTACGTTGTCATTTTGGTGACTTGGGTTTCTGGTCCTTGTAAAACTATTTGACCTTTAATTAAAATTAAAATCATTATACAAGAATATATGGCTATTTTATCAATCCAAAACATAGTTAATAAACTATCTGTAGTACCCTTTTTGAATTTCCAACTTGGAAGAAAAACATTGGAATAACTTTATTTTTGAACAATAATAGACAACACCAAAGATATGACAATAGCATGTTGCACTTGCACCACAATATGCTCAAAAGTGACAATATGGAAAACAAAAAGATGAAGAAAAAGAAAAACAATCTCACATTTACAAATGCAAGCTAGCACTAGTAGAAGACTAACAATTGTAGGACAATTTAACTACAATGACTATATTCTCTCATAAAACCACAAAAGGGTCACAAAATAGAATACTTAATCTCCAATCAACACCAAGACACATTTCACAACACTCGCAATACACAAAACATTGAGACAAATGACGAATGCCTAGGAGCCAACATTTTTCGACTAGACAATACTGTCATTTTCTAAGACAAGTAATAGGACAAGGGTATATAATCACATAGAGTCCCCTAAAGAAAACTAAAGATGAACCTCAAATACAAAGTCCACCCTAAACAAATCAAAAAAGTTAGAAATAATAGCTCCTAATCTAATTTAATATAAACTAAATTGTTTCAAAAGCATCATTTCAAAATCTTAAAAAAATTTAATAGACTCATATGATCTTGAAATTAATCATTCAACAATATGATTCTTCATATGCATTAAAAATAAATCAACAAGAGTCCATCTTCATATGAGAAATTCAAACATACAACAAAAAAAATTTGATCACATTTTCTATTGCACATCTCAAATGAAATTGTGACAAATCTTTTAACAACAAATAATATGACCCTATCCTTACTCACATCTGGGGACTCCTTGAAAAAATTGATGAATTTTCTATAAACCACACTTATAGAGAAGGGAACTATGTTGTGGACTCTCTGGATGCTACTGATATGTTGTATGAGGGCCTCCGATCTACTTCCTAAGCATACTCAAGACTTTCTTTGACAGGAACTGAGAGTTCAAACTGCTAACTCCAATGATGATTAATCTTCTAATTTTTTTTAAAAAGGGTCGTTATTGTTTTCTCCCTCATGAGTGCCACCTATGCTAGGGTGGATGTCAAGGGCTACGTGGCTCTCAATGGGGATTACATGCAATTCAATTGGGCTAGTACTTGGCATGACATTAGCCCCCAAAAATTGAACTATTTATGTTCTAATATGAGAGCTAGTTGGTGGTTTCCTTTTACAACTGATTGTAAAAGATTTGGGACTAATTCTTATGAGTACCTTAGCACTTATCGAAGCAACTCTCATGTGCTTGCTCATCTAGCAGTACTAGTTAATTTTACTACAAGGACTCACATTAATTACCGTATTCAAGTCACTAATAATGGGACGGTCACTTTTGCACCTCATATTGATTTCATTTGTATGAATATCTCTTACTTTTTAGCTTTAATCTGGAGTTCCTATGGTAAGAAGCTTGTTTACTAGAGTCTAAAAAGTTTCTTTTTATTGTGCCGTGAAATTGTTTCTAAGGGAAACAACTCTCTCACCAGCCGCGTGCCTATTTTGGGTTGTGTTATGGGTTTCCTATTTTCCTCGCAATGGGTGGGGATCGCCATAGAATTGATCCTGATAAGATTGAGGAGTTTACTCCGGATCCTACGGTCATGTATTGTTGTAAAGAAGGTGGCATCCTGTCCTACATGGAGAATATGAATGGCCACGATGAGATGGTCTCCAAATAATTTTCTACTACCTGGAATGACAAGTGTGTCATGGTGAATGGCATTTCTTTCAAAATCAACAAGGATGTCATTGGTTAGGCTACTGGCCTTGCTACGATGGGTAGGAAATGGAAGAAGGCTAGTAAAACCCTTGCTAAAATGGAGCTCTCTCAATTCTTTCAAAGTCCTGAGGAGACACATGTTCTTAAAGATGCGGCTACAGCATGAAGGACCTCCTTGAGTTTTGGCCGAGAATGTGCAAAACCATTATGAAGTACTTCATGCTGGAGGGAAGGTTTGGGGTTATCTACTACTACCACTTGCCTTTTATTAATCATTTCAGGCATAAAGATTTGATTTCCTTTCTATTTTTTTTGTTACATTCTATGGAAGGTAATTTCATTGACGTTATTGAAGCTAAGAACCTTGGGAAAAAACTTGTTATCCTCCACCAAGGCCTCATGCTGAGACTCTACAACTTCTACAAAGCCATGTGCCCTCTGCCCTATGTGTTTATCTCTCTCCAGCAATCCCAACCTTCACCCTCGATCTCTGGACAAAGGCCTTTCCACTCCTTCTAGGTCTAAGGTTCATGATTCAACCCCCCCGTTGTGAGGCCTAAGTCCTCTAAGAATCTCCCTTCCCTGGATTCCCCATAGAGTTTGAAATGTGACCACACCCCTAAGACCCACCGCCCTTAAGAAAAGGGTAGGGGAATCATTGTCAACCTTGATAATTCTAAGGAAGTGGACCCCCTACCTAGCCAAATCCGTCGTTCCAACTATATTGCCAAGGATAAGGGTAAAAAGGATACCAATGATATTTTGAAATAGGAGGAGGAGGAGGTCACTGTCGACTCCGATAGCTAGGACAAAGCGGTGGATACCTAGATCCCCATAGAGGTGAAAGACTACACTGGCCCTACTGCCATGGAGGAAGAGGTCACGACCAAGAAGACTAATGCGTATATGGGTTACATGGGTTATGGGCTAGTTGGCAAATTTAAGTTCCAAATTGCCTAGCTGGAACAAATTGTGACCCATCTTAAGTGGGTCTAGAGAATACTAATAAAAGACTTACAGACGTCACCAAGTTTTCTTTGAAAATTATGCATGCATCCTCCACCACCCTTTGCATGCTAAATGAGAAGGTCTCTGATGGTCTAATAGCTAAAGATGAGGACCTAAGAGAACTTTTCAAGTTCCTGTAGGACGAATGGGCAAATGCACTACTTTCCAAATGTTTATGGAAAGGAAACTAATGATGGCATGGAATGAGGTTTTTGGGGATGCTCCATCTAGCCTGCTAGGCTATGATATATTTTTAAAGAATAGTTTACTTGCTTTGGTTAGGACTAGTTTCTACCCTATGAGGCATGATAAGACTTTTATTTTCACACGCTGAACTTATTTTCTTCTATAACTGCTACTGCTATAAATGTGAACTCTCATTGCTGGTGTTTGGGTTTTTAAGTTTTTGTTTTTATAAAGGTAAGCTTCTGATTATTCGTAAAATGTCTGCTTCTCTTTACGTGGTTAATCTGATGTTAACTCACATCTAGAATGTTGTTTCTGTACCATGAGTTGGCACCCTCTTACTGCTGCTTCTTTCAAAAAAACCTTCCTTTAATGTCATCATTATAATGGGATTTGGTCTTTGGTCAAGATTGCACCCACTCTTTTCTCTGCTTCAATAAATTTCATCAACAAAATGAGTCTACCTACAATTTAACCTCATGCCTGTAAGTATTTTCAGAGATCGTATCTTGTTGATAGAAGAAGTATGGAAATGGTTTTATCATTAATAATGGCGTAGTCAATAATTTATCCAATTATGAAAAATGTTATGAAACGGTATGACTGCTTTTACGTTATTTTATTCAACTAAGATGAGTGCCATCACATCCGTAACCTTTTCACACAAAATATTAATCTTCTCATTTTTATTTTTTTAATTAATCATCTCATCTTACATTCTATGAAAGGACATAATTCCAATCTGTGAAGGTGGAACAGTAGAAGTAGGAAGAAAAATGGATCGAATATAATTTTTTAAACAATAGAATAACCATTTTTAGAGCTAATAGGTTCAGTCGGTGACTTCTTCTATTTATTAATTCGACACGTTCAATTTGTTGAAGTTTTTTCTTTGCAGAACTTTGGATCTGTTTTGCGCTTTTTATATATTTGGTTGAATACTGAGAGCCGCCATGGAGAAAATCTCAAAACATTATGCACTGATCATTTCTTGTAACGCAAGAAATTTTGGATTGTTTATGTGATGTTTTGAATTATTCATCAAAATTACCTCAAAGTCTTTAACTTCTAGTTAAAAAGTATTTGTTGTTTCTCCATCGATTTAGGTAGCTTCTATAATAGTATCTGGAATTTATTTTATTGCACCTCAATGTATGAAGGGCTAGGTACATATTTAACAATTGTTATTAGGAGCAACAAATTAATTCTCCCATTATGTATTCCTTATAATATGTATAGTATTATTAATTATGATTTGTGTCTCAAGCTCATAATGCATCATGATCGTTAATGGACATAGAAGTTTCTATTAAGAGCATGGGTCATAAAATTATATTATTAATTCTTGAAAGGTGGTCCAATAGTACACTAAAATAATCTTGAAATTTTTTGAGTTTTTAGACATTCTTAGTTCTATGAAAATGACATTTAAATACAAGGAATTGTCATTTATATTGTAGCAATTAACTATTTTAGAATTGAATTCTAAAATATTATATGTATATTATAATCTAATCTAAGTTATAATAGTATCATATTAATTGAATATTTACAATACACATAATTCTCATCCTACACGTAGCTAAATATAGAAAATATTTTAAAAATCATATATTAAGTAATTTACTATTATAAATATGTGCATTAGGAAAATATATGTTAACATGTATGTTCTTAGCTGTGACCCAATTTATGCATATATTAATATTTAGTACTCTATCAATTCAATATGACCTACTTTTTTATTCCTTATGCTTGACTACTAGGAGAAACATCTTTATTAATTTATGGCTATGTTTGACTCTCATGTTTCATTTTGTAGTCATGACTATTTATTTTAAATGTTTAATACTACATATCTTGCTAAGTGCCATGTTTTCTCACATGTGTCTTTAGTTTCTACATTTCAAATACACACATGGTTGACTTTTATATCACATCAAACTAGTTCTTTTGGTCTAAATTTGAACTATCTTACCTACCTTTAACTACTACAAAATTGGTTCCTTCTAGATTTTTATATTGATTGAGGAACATAAACCCATGAGCTTCCTTGGTTTCATATTCAAGAGTAGTGTAGAATAACTTTTGTATATTGTGTTTTCCAAGTGAGAATTTGAATCCCAAAGTTTGTATGGTATTTGAATTTTTATGTCATTTAATTGCTTGATATGTCACATATAGTTATTGAATTTTTCCAAGTTCTATTTTCATTCTAGAATCATGTTCCTATAATTTAAATAAATGTATCATTTGTTTAAAATATAATTGGTTTCTTCATCTCTAAAATAATTTTTTCAGTCATCGGTATTTGTAAGTGGTTCAAGTCTATGATATTATTTTAAGAGTCTAGAATATGTATATGTGATATCCCCCAATGCTTACATGTATTTTTATTGAAGCATGTATACATATCCAAAATAGAGCTCTTGATCTTAACTTGATATATTTTAAACATATTAGTGATCTTAGAAAAAAATATTAAAACCTAAAGTGCAAGAACAACTCCTAAGACTAGGGTATGTCAAATTAGGACAAAGTGTAGAGGTATGATTATGAACAAGATGGTTAAGGACCAAACATTAATACAAGATTAAAAAAAAAAACATATTTTGGCTATGTTAATTTGAGGAGGTTAGAATTAAGTTTATGATATTAGAATAATAAAATTTAGAAATAATATGAGCACAACCAAACTTGAGAAAAATTAACATTCATGCATATGAAGCCTTTAATTATATCATTGCTTTCCTCTAAATTTCTTCATATTCGATCTCAATTTTCTTTCCATTGGGGTTATCGCTCTTCCCAATTCATATAACCATGAATGGACTCACTCTAAATTTGGAGAGGATTTCATTCAAATAGTTGAAGTTTTTATCTAATAAAAATGGGGGGCCTTCCTACTAGGATTCATTCTAGAAATAAGTTCTTTTTCCATTCCTTATCCTCCATTTGATTCTTTTTCTAAGGATATTTCTAATATTAAATATATTATTCCACATATTTGATCCATGAGGAAGATCTAAATTTGAAATGAGATATCTCTAAATAGAATTTTCTATAAATTTAGATTTCATAATTTTTCCCTACTCTTTATCCTCCTTTAGCGGGTTTATATCTCAAGTAGAGCATGGTCAAAGAATTAAATTTTCCTTATTCCCAAACCTCCAACCCATTTCGGGAGGCACATTGTTTTCTAGATAACTAGAGTTATCCAAGAGTGTTCTACGGTGCTTGTCCAAATATTTTTCCTCCTATTTTTTTCAATATAAGTATTAGAGATGAAATATAGAATATTAAACAATAGGAGATAGTTAAAAAGGGTGATTTGGAGGGGTGTTTGAGGAAAATCACCTTTCTGACTTGACTTAAAAAAAATCTTTCCCTGTAGCAAGTTTCTTATAAAATATTTCAACAATGCTTATTCAAATGGAATTAGACAAGCATGTAGTAATCAAAGGTAGGCCAAGATAGGTATAGAAAGAATTATCTTGTTAGCATTGTAAGATCCTAACAGTTTTTCAATCATAAAGTTATCAATATTTAAAAAATATTAATGAGTTATGTTTTAGCTCATTTTTTGTTGAGAGAGTGATTTTCTAATGCCTAGATTCTGACATAGAAACTTTTCTCCAAAAATGATAGTATCATCCACATATTTATATGGGTAGAAGAGGGAATGGATGAAGGGGCCTTGAAACCTTTGTTCAATCTATAATTGAGATGGTTGTTAATAATTCCTTTGAATACCTCAAAAAAATATTTTAAAAGAAGTGGAAATGTTAGAAAGGGTCATCTTGTCTTAGGCCTCTTCTATAGGAGAAGTAAACTCTTGAAACTTTGCTAGTCAAGATGGAGAATTTAACCTTAGAGACAAAACCTTTTGCCAAGTTGAGGATCATGCCTTTAAAACTAATTTATGAAGAATGGTAAATAAGAAATGACAAGAAACCTTATAATAAATAATATAAATATACAATTTTAAGGACATACCTAGTTTTTCTTATAATACATAGAGTGGAAGACTTAATAAATTGTCCATGCAACATCTATGATCTAACATCCTTTAAAATCCCCATTTTTTAAAGGTAGATGAGATGATTATGAATATATTTTAGTCTATCAAACAAGACCTTCAAAAATATCTTAAAGGTGGTATTGTAGAGTCTAATGGGTACATTGTTTTTGAAGAGTAAGCACCATCCTTTTATAAATTGAGACTTTATAGGTAGAATTTATTTTTTTGATCAACCTTCAATGCTGGAAGAAATTTATAATACATTAAAAAGATCAATATTAATGATTTTGAAAAATTCTTGGAAGAAGGTCATATAATTGATAGTAATTATTTCTAGTCATAATGTTATCTTAAAATTCATTGAGAATATAAAGAGTATTCTCTTTGTTTTAAATATTTCCAAATTGAAGTATTTTTAGTTTTTCACCTTATCCTTGACATTGTTCAATTTTTCATTAGAAAAAATATCAAAGTGTCAACATAAGGCATACCCTAGCAATATTTTAGCAACTCTTTAAACTCTAGGTGGAAATATAACATCATCTCATATCTGAAAGGGAAGGGTCCTTCAGGTTTCTCATCTTTTCATTTAAAAAATATTGCATTTCGGTTTGAAGAAGTTCTAGGAATATTTGATAAAATATTGTAGCCAAGAGAGATTAATAATCTAGCAAGCTTAACCTAAATGTGATTATTCCCCTATCTTATTTTATACCAAGTAAATTTTAATTCTCAGAGGTCAACATCCAATATTAAACCATAGTTGGAGATGAAGTAAAAAAATATCCTCCATTCTTCTAAAAATCCACTTTTAAGCCTCCTAATTATTTGAAGTAAAATTCTGGTATTATAATCTCCCTTGAGCATCCAATTCTTAAAATTTATTTCATCCATAAAATTCCTTAACAAATTATAGAGTATTTCTCATGGTCTTACATTTGGAGCATAAATATTCACAAGTTTCTATTTCGTAGAGGTTTTGAGATCCTCAAAATAGAAAAAAAAATTATTCTTAAATTTGTAATTTTTAATTCTTGTAATTCTAAAGGAATTCTAGAAATTATCTATACATCTATAGATCTCATCAATAGAGCTGATAGAAAAGAAGGGTCCTAGCTAAATTTTCTTAACAGTCTAAACAAACATAGACTCAATCATCTTAATGTCTTGAGTAATAATTTATTTTTTATTACACATCTCTTGATGTGGTACTATTTGAAAGGACTATTAAGTTCTCTTATATTCTAAGATAAAATATTCATCACAAATTAGTAAAAACTCTTAGCAAGAACTTTGTTGACAAATATGGATGAGACCCTAATGAGATCAATTATTTCTTACTATGTTTTGACCATGAAATATTTTGTCTTTGATTTTCCTACAAAATTCCCTAGCAACTTAATAATTACTTGTGACTCTTATGAAGGTTTTCCTTGGTTGGTTTCCCTTACTACATATTATTTTTTCTTATCTTTTTATTCTTTTTAATTGGGTCCATTTCCCTTTATTCTTTTCATATAACTATTTCAAATGGGATTAATTCATATCCTTATCCCCAAACCAAAGAAGAGATAATTAGGCTTGAAAAATTTTGTTATCTTGACATTTTTTATCTCTTATGAGTAGTCCAATATCATAGGAGGGTTGTAGAGATTACTAAGTCCTTTAACTCAATTTATCATTCCTGTAAATCAAGGGAATTGTTAATAATAACATCATAGAAACTAATCTTAGATTAATGATAAGGTCAACCTCAGGAGGGGCTTCTTCTGTTTGTGGAATAATTAAAGAAATATCTTTCTAGAGGGTATTTAACTAGTTGTCAAAATGTTTTGTAACATATAGGTATCCATTGTTTAATTTTTTAACATGAGAAGCAGTTTTAATTTTTCCTATATTAACAATAGCTTCTTTGTTACCTTATGAACTAGCTATTTTCTTTGGCTTAGGGAGAAGGAGTATTTCCATTACCAAGTTAGCATGGATAGTGTTGTTGACATTTTTGTTGTCTGTATCCACCATAAAGAAATAGGAGTTTCCTTTTAAAAGGTTTTCATAGGTTTCCCTTAGGTTTTGTGATCCTTTATCCTTAGTCATTTTCATATACAGGAATTCATGAGAATGAGTCACTGAGATGGATATATTTATAGAATATCTTAGAGAAATCCAATTAGCAAATTATCATATGCAATATGCTTGGTCAATGTCAGGAAACTTGATTTTAACATGTCAAAGGAATTAAATATAGTATTAAGAATTATACACACAGATTCTAGAAAAAAAAATTGTGTAACCTCATCAACTAGGTGACAAATTTTTTTTACAATTTTCTCCAAAACATTTGGCAATTCCAAAATTCAACCTAAAAAAATTGAGCAAACAAATTTCTGTAAGGGAAATAGATCTTAAGTTTGGAGAATTATAAAATCCAAGCTTTCATTTAAAAAGGGAGAGAAATTTCTTAAAACCCTTACCAAAAGCCCATGAACCCCTATGAGAACATTGATAAGATCTTGTTTTATAACAAAACTATAGAGGAACAAGTCATTGGTCATAGAACTTTTAGTGATGATTTATTTTAGCTTCCAAAAATCTCTAGTCAATTCCCTTAATTGTTTAACATTACTTAAACAATATAGGAATTTACCAAAAAGAGATACATTTAAATCTTCCATAAGAAAATTAACATGAACACTCATGTCCAAACCATCACCCAAATAGGATACCTTGAGTTTCATACCTAATGTTCACTACTAAATTTCATTGGATGATATTCAAATTTATATCAACTTATCCATAAAGGAAATTGGATCTTATTGGCTAAACGATAGATGGCCAAGAGTTGGGGATGGTGTTCCCTTGTCCTTTCCTTGAAAACCCTTTTTGTTAAAGAAATGAGGGAGCTTGAATCTTGAGGTATATCCAAAAGAATTAACGTTTGGTAGGGTATGAGAGCTTGAAGAAATAATATTTTATAAGGTATGTGTTTAGAATGATAGGCTTTGGAAAGGGGTCCTTCTTAGAGCCCCATCTATCATGGACATTGTTTGAAAACCCATAGTAAAATAGGAAATTAAAAATTTCAGAGTGTACACATAAGAGAATGTCTTATATGATTAGTGTTTATGTTAATATAATTTTGGAAAAGTTTAGTATAAATTATTACTAACCACCAAATATTATATTTTTTATATGATTAGTGTTTATGTTAATACCATTTTTCAACAAACCATAAATGAAATATATTATAATAAAAACACAAACATATGAACACCAAATTTTTACATGGAAAAAAAATGTAGGAAAAACAATACTAAGAATCAAACTAACTATATGAATAAAAAAATTTATATAGTTAGAGCTCACATTTCAGCTTCTTTATTAGAGATACAACACAAAAATCCAAATTGGAAATGTTTGAGCATGAGTAGGCTAAAGAGAAACTATCATTAATTTTCCCTATATGTGTGGTTCTTTTATAGAAACTCCATTTCTAGTATTTTATCAAAATGTGAAGATTCAAGGAAATTGGAAATTTAATCTCCCCAAAAAACTCCTCTTTCTGATTACCTTACAAAATTTATTTAGATTTAGAAAGTTACTGAATAGAGCTAAAAATTGCAACACAATATTCTATTTAGTATTCCCTACTAGTTTTGTTCTTCTTAATTCTTCTCCTATATGCCCCATTTTATTCTCATCCTCATTGCTCCTTGTAAAAGATAACCCATCTATCCATCAAGGATTCAAGTGTTAGATACAAGTTGAATAATTTCCCCCCAACCACTCAATCCTCAAATTTTGTGCCCCATAGATGGATGACTCCTCTTTATTGGCTGAAACAATTCAAGTTTATGATAGTTATTTAGGCTTAGGAATGTCATATAATCCTACTAAGGTCTCCCCCTACTATCAAGAGAAGGATTTTTTATTTCAAACATGCTCAAAGGAAAAAGATTCAATAAATTCCTCAAAATGAGGATAGCATTATCTCTCCCTTGGATACAAATAAAATGTCCTTGAAAGACATGGATATTTTTATCCAAGAATGTTATGAAGAGGCTCAGGACAATCTCATTGAAGAGTTCGAAGACTAGGTATTAGGAGAAGTAGATCAAAGTACTATACCTTTCTCCATATCTCAAATAGATAAAAAAATATATTTCTACTCCAATCCCTAATTAGACCAAAAAGGGAAGACCTTCAGGAAACTCTAAAACTAACCAAGATATTATAATAGGTATTCATTTAACCCTCCACCATTTGAAGTATCAATTTAAAGTAAAGGAAATCTTTGAGGATACTCCAGAAAGATCATCTAGAGTGTTCACAATCAGTGCCTACACATAAAAAAGAAAAAAATGCTCTAGGCTTCACTAGAGCTTGGTGAGAAAGTGATTATTCAACCAAGAATTGTAGATAAGAACCAAAGGGTTTGTAGGAAAATTATAGGATACAGGAGTCAAATAGCTCCCCTAATTCAAGATGAAGAGTTTTAGCTAGAATTAAATGGGCCTAAATTCCACTAAAAAAAGGTGTTCATTAAGAATCAACTCAAAAATTCCTCCTCTAATATTATCCTACTGTAAGAAACCAAACTCACTACCCCTATGACAAAAAAATTGATCAATACTTGGAGAATATGGAAAAAAAAATTATTCCCAATTGTTGGATCCTTTGGGGGAATTACTATTATTTGGCTTTCATCTTCTTTGTATGTAGAAAAGGTGGCCTCAACTGAGAGCTTGATTTTGGTGTCAAAAAACTCCAACAGTACTAACAAAACCTTTTGGATCTTTAATATTTATGGATCAATATGTACTCAAAAGAAAAAGGCCCTTTATTGTTTCCTTAGTTCAATGAGGAGATTGTCATCATGGGTGGTGATTTCAATGTCATACCTAATATTGATGAAAAATTGGTAGGTATTATTCCCCCCAATAAGGTGATGGAATATTTTAGGGTCTTTCTTTCTTACAATCACTTGATAGATTGTTATCCAACAAATGGCCTTTTTACATAGACCAATAGAAGGAAAAATTTTCACCACATTGTAGATAAGCTAGAAAGATTTTTTCTTTCAGATTCATGGCTTGTTTCACATCTTGATTTTTCTCCTTCATCCTTCCCTTCATGAGTTTGGGTCATTTTCCAATCAATATGGACTTTTCCTTGGAAAGACCTAAAAAGAAACATCTATTTTAAGATTTAAAGCCATGTGGTTCCAAGAGAAGTCTTTTATTCCAATGTTGGAATCTTGGTGTAAAAGTACACTTTTTACAAAGGTTCTAGGTTCTAGCATCCCTCTATGAAATTGAAATTTCTCAAAGGGGAAATTAACAACTGGAATATACGCCATTTTAAAAATAGATTTTTTGAGAAAGATAGAGTGATCAAGGATTTGGCATATATCTTAATAAGATGATTATCTCAATAGGTATGGATGTACACATCTTTGAAAGGGAAAAAAACTCAAGTTTGAACTAGAAGAACTTATTTGAAGAGAGGAACTTGATATTAGAAATAGAAATCCAAGGATAAATGGTTGGCTAAGGGAGAAAAGAATATAAAGTTCTTTCACGTTGCCACCAAATTTATCAGACAAGTCAATAAAATCACAAGCACCAAATCTTCAACAAGGGCACAGAGTTAGACTTGGTGATTATGTTGTTAAACTTTTCTATCTACTTTGACTAGTTCCATTAATGTGCTATTAATGTGCTACTAGTCCTTTGTTCCTTGGGCCAGCACTCTCTTACTGCTTTATCTATCAAAAACAATGACCCTTCTCCATAGTAAGGAATACATATCATCAAAATTCCTTCACTATTTTACTAATTTTCTTGTGCCAAAATGTCTTCGCCATGATGGACCCTTTTCATCTATACTTGATGACATCCCAAATCTGGTTTCCAATGATCAAAATAAAATGTTAATAACAGATTTTCTTTTTAAAGAGGTTAGACATGTTGGTTATCTATGGCTCCAAACAAAGCTCTAGGGTCGGATGGCTTTACAACTTAGTTTTTTTATAAGTGTTAGTATTTTTTTCGTAGGGAGGTTCAGTTAGCATTGGAGGAAGTTAGGAGAAATAGATGTATTTTAAAATAATTAAATTATACCAATATTATCATTATCCCAAAGGTGAAGTCCCCCTCTAATTTTGTTTATTTCTACCCTATCATGCTTTACAAAACCATTTACAAGATCTTTTGTAAGGTAATCTCTCTTAGACTAGTAAAATTCATTCCTTTCCTCGTAAATGAAGAACAAGATTTTTTTTTCTTAGGACAAGAGACCCCTGAGAGTGTTATCATTGTACATGAAATTTTACATTTCATCAAAGATGAGAAAATTTTGGAAATGATTATGAAAAATAGACATTTAAAAAGCTTATGATATGGTTAAGTAGAAATTCCTTCTTGAAATACTATCAAGAATTGGTTTCTCTCACTATTGGGATAAATCAATTCAAGAGTGTACCTTTGTGGTTACCTTTTCAGTCTTAATTAATGGCTCCCCCAAATGCTCTTTTTCTTCTTCTCAAGGTATTTGACAAGGTGATCCACTATCACCCTTCTTAGTTTTTAAAATGGGATCCCATTTTTTCTCAAAATGGATACACATTCTATAAAATTATTAATTTTATAAAAAATTCCTACAAACACCTTTTTACATAAAAACTTATAATATTTATGTAATGGGTACACATTTTATAATGGGTACCCGATATTTAAAATTCAAATTCCCCACCCACCTTTCGCATTAGGCTTTGGGTTGGGATAGGATTGCTGAGACCAAGCGCATGCCTTGGACCTACAAATTAATGGCTAAGACACTAGAAACCAAAAAATATACCTTGGCAAATTTTTAAGGGCCTTCTTGATTGAATCGTTTGGTAAAAATAAAACCCCATTACAAATTTTTCTATGTAGAATTCAAAAAAGTAATTTTTGGGGGATTTGATAATTTTTTCTATTTTTTAAATTTATTTATCAAACTATCCCATAAACTTTAAATAGAAAGTTTTTCCATTTTTTAATAACTTTTTTATTTTTATGTTTTTAACAAAATAAATTATATGACATTAATGTATAGACAATTCTTTTAAAGATAAAAAAAATGATAAGTTTCAGTTATTTAGTGATGGTTGTACACCAAAGTTTACCAAAATAGGCTTTAGTGTCAATTATTTAAATTTTTTTCAAAAAACATTAATTGAAAAAATATTCTAATCAATCTTCAGTTTCCTGGACATCTTTCCCCAAAAGGATTTATAAAAATACATTTATTTAGGTAAAAATATGGTGGTCATATACATGTATGGTATGATCCCAAAACAAGCATTTTGAAAAAAGTAATTTTTACACACACCTACTAAAAAACCATTTTCTACCATGTGGGTATTGGAATAAATTACATAAGTTAAGTTCCTCAAATTTTTAAATCACTTCAGAGAAAATTTGAAAATCAGGGAAAATAATTCTAGTTTTTATCCGAAAGTGGGACTGAACTTCTTGAATGCACCTAAATACTCAAAACCATCACAAATGAAAAAATAAATCTAATGATCAACTTTTATTGTAGTGATAACTTTTCAAGGATCTTGTATTTGTAGGATTAACACATAATGGGTATTAAAGAAAACTAAGTTCTCATCCATAGAATGATGAATCTAATATATGGTGAAAAGGTTATAAAAAATTATAGGAATAAGAATAACATACTTAATACAACCAACTTGCAACTGAATAGTGCTCTATCCCAAAACTATATTTAAAAGTAATTTCACTTTATAATATGAGAAGTATTATTATCACAAAGAGACACAAGTATATCATGTGATTTAAAGAACCAAACTCAAGTATCTAGTTATCTTTAGAAAGAAATTTCTCTTTTCCTATAGAAGACCACAAAGGTACCTTATTAGAATAGAACTTAAATGAACATACTTGAATGGAGTCTTCAATTTAGGAACAATCAAGAATACACATTCTATATCAATTTTATCATGTCTTTGTCACCTTAATTATCAAAAAATAATTTAAAAATTGTAATAAAATCATAAATGGCAGGTTAAATATATTAAGGGTTGCAATATTCAAAAGTCATTAAATATTTTCCAAAAAAAAGGAAGAACTCGTTTACTATTGAATAAATCTATAAAATATATCTGACACTTTATTTGGTTTTGTGTACTTTGTAATATAAAATAATAAATTATAAACTACATGAAAGTTTATGAAGTCTATGGCTTCATCTAATCTATTTGTATAGGAAAAATATGAAACAATCCTTAGTTCAAATTTAAGTGTTTTTTTATTTAAAATTTTCTAAATTCCCTCGAGTAATAGTAGTTGTTTCATTTTCATTTTTACACATGATGGTTTTATGGATTAAGGAGCTCTTCAATAATCCAAGCATAGATTCCATGATAAAAAATAAACTAAGATATAACATACAATGAGCAATTAAATCTAACCTTGCACTACCTAAAAAATGTATTATATATATAATTTGAATCCCTCAAAAAATCAAAATGGTCATTTTTATAATTTAGATAATTTTAAGAATTAATTTAAATACTTTTAGGAATAAAGCCAAAATTTATATACCCTTATGTTGAATGAGTTGAATAACTAAGGGGGGAGGGGTAAATCAATTATTCACAAACACTTTCTAAAACTTTTACTATGTTGTTAAACCTCAAACCTTACTAATGATACTGACAATTATATCAATATTAACTTGTGTTATATTGGTAATCACATCAACAAATTATAACAAATATAGTCATGAAAGCATAGAACCACCAACACAAAGAACACCATAATTTATGCAGAAATCAAAACTAGGAAAAACCATGGAGAATATAATTCTAATGAAATGAAACATACGTTAACATGACACGGATTAAGTTGAACTTTAGAAAGGCTCTCTCCGATTTTTCTCGCTGCAGTTAGCTCACTTCCAGTCAACATAACTACCTTGAGATATGAATATGGCTAACTTCCAATACAATTTTAACTTACAATAGATAACTTGTTAGAATTACATATGACTATGCATGAAACTATTCTAATTGATACTACATATATCACTAAAAAACAAATATCTAGTACAGGTCTTCTTCTAGCATACACTGATATTTTTCAACTCATTATATAAGGCCTTATGTCTACATTTCTCAACTTATTTCATGCTTTTGCTTGATATACCAAGAAAAGACTCCCACTCTATCACCTTCAAATCTCTACTACATATGCTCACATATTTCACTCCACTCACATACATCAGATACAAAAGTTTTTTTTTTATTCATATAGTTATCTTCTTATACACATGTCGGTCACACCAAAAGAATGTGTCATCTTTAAATTAAAAAGATATCACAATTACATTTATTGCATTTCCACCAATCCTAAATCTAGGATACACTTAATAAAAATTTACAACATGCTACATTAGGACCCAAATATAGGTTGCACTTAATATGTTTATAATACATGTTACATTAATTGAAACAATCAGAACGCCACAACCAATACCATGTCTTAATCACCAAAACTTTTGAACCCACTAATAGGTGAAACTAGATAGAACATGTCTAGAATAAAATACCAAAAACCAACTAATGAAGTGTAGGAAATTCTACATATCATGAACACCTAGATGAACATTGTAAGCATAGCATTTAATAGTAATCAATAGAAAATACCATGCATCATTGATTATCAAAAGTATACAAGTGTACAAAAATATGTAACCCATGAGTAGAACCAAGTACACATTCCATACCTAACCAAAATTGCACATACTAAACCTATTTTGCATATAACTGATACTTATGATACTTTACTAATAGCCAATGGGTACACAATGCAAACTATCAACAACCAACTGATACTGCGAAGATGTTGATATGAAGGTTCTAACACAAATGTTTTCAACATCTGAATTTAACAATCTTCTCATTTGGCATTAAGGGAAAAACACCAAAAATACTTGAAAACTCCAAAACCAAAAATCACATCTAAAAACTCCCCCTAAGTAGGTAGCATACCTCATACCATGTTTTTGTTTATTTTCTTTGTCTCCCCCTTTTTTCTACAATGGAAAAGGGCCAAACAAAACAAATAAAATAAAAGAAAAACAACATTTTTTACAAAACTGACTTTCTTATGCATTTCCTTCGAAATTGGAAGCTCCTTCTTCCATTCTGCAATAGAAGCCTCCATTTGGGGACACAAAATATCACACTCAATCAACTTGTCAAAATATTTACTCCAGATTGAAAAATAAAACTTTCAACTATAATCTTCGGCATCAACAAGGATGTCAACAACATGCTCCATTAACCAGACCTCTATTATGTCCTTCACTCACTAAAAAATCTTTTGTAGATCCTCCTTGTCTTTGTAATACAAACAACTGTTCATGTAGCTCACCAACTCTAAACCTCTATTTTCCATCCTTGTCCTTGATGACATCATATGTCTTTCCTAGATCATTTAATTCTTTCTCCATAACTTTACTTCTTCCATTGAGTTTGTATATAATGGTAGGCCACCAAAGATAGTACATGAATATATTTGTAATTTCCTTCACACATTCATTTGTTTCATTAATAAATTTAGTAATTTTCTTATTTGTATTCATGCATTTCTTTTCTAGAGATCTCTTAACAACACCAAATTTGTACCATACTATAATATATTGTTTTCAATGTCATTAACTAATTTAGCTGGTAACATACCACACACAATAGATATTGTGACCATTTCACTAATTAAATGATCACTTAGCATTCCTTTTACCAAATTTTTTTTCAGAAATAAATGTGTCCACATTCCACTAATCCTGTCATATTCACCATCTACTAGCAAAGTTTGGACCTCATCAGAATCCACATGTTCAAAGTATGTTGGAGAAACCACATTTTTCTCAGCCTCTTCTTCCTCTTTTTATTTTCTTCTACTATATTCTCTTCATTATCTTCATCTTCATATTCTAAAATGGTAATAAATTCCTTCTCTTTATCACTACTTTTCCTTGTTTTAGGTTTTCGAGCTTGAAACCACAGAAAAAAAAATCTATGCTTTTCTGAATGAAGGAGGAAACCTTCTCATCATGACTCACTGCCACTATACCAAAAATAACTAAACTACAACAAACACTCATCTGCAATAAGATAAAATGTGTTTTACAAGTATCTGCACAATTTTCTGAAGACACCTAATATCTGCAAATCTATTTATCGATAGTGGTGTTGGTTCTACACTCCATGTTCTCCTTACCAAGTAATAATCTCATGAAATAAAATTTTAATCTAACATCACCAATAAACCAAATCTAAATACATTACCTTCCTCAATAGTCATCTTCACATTCTAAAGAAAATTTTCTAACATCATATTTAATGTAGAGCATCATGATCCCATTCAAATTCCTCATGAAACTCTCTAGTTATCCTCTTGTTTAGTAACAAGTCTCATCATTCTACTACCCTTCAAGACAATATTCTTCTTACAAACCATCAACCCTTCATTACTGATCAGAATCACTTGATCTTTTTAATGAACTTAATGGTCAAACATATATGTATTAGGTCTAAAAACACCCTCACCTTCTTGAATGCACTTCCTAATAAAAAATCAACACCTTATATCAACTATGATTTCATCTTAAAGTCTGATTACTCTTCTCAACTTGACTGATTACATATCCTTCACATGAGTCCCCTATTCCCTTTGACAAAAACTAGTAGCAATCCAACTCATTGATCCATCATAATGAAAAATAAAGTTTCTTCTCTATGATATCACACATGGTATTCTTCATACCTTTAAAAAACTTTAACAACATCTGCAAACTCTTTCAATACAATGATCCATTAAATGGATTGTGGTTATCCCTTTATCTTCTCTCTACAACACACCCCTCATTCAAACCCTTACTTTTTTATATCCTTTCACATTTGAATTAAAACTTCTCCCACATGTAGGAAACTTCTACCAGGATTCTGTAGACAAATGATACACCAATCATTCATCAATCATTGATTCTATCTTAAGAAACACAACACAAGCTCATTGTCAGCCTATGCCAATTACATAAATACTTGAGACAGTCACAATAACAAATATAAAAAATGTGCCCCTGACCTTATATCTTCTTTTAAACATAAACAATCCACCCTTCAATACTTCCAAACCATCATTTTCCCTTACAAACACTCATTTGATCATATTCCTACCTGAATCCATACATCACTGTTAAATATAGTCCGAGACATTAATTTCATACTTTCCTCCTTTTAAATCAGTAACAATTTATTACTTGGCTTCCTGCAGCTTTAAGGAAATATAATACATTTAATTCCCCATATCCCAACCAAAATGGGGTCCTAAACCACGTGGGATATCAAAAATATACATATTATAAACTCTTAGTTTACCCTTGTAAGGGTTTAAACCAAATCTCACAAAAATGCCAATATCTTACTTAGAACTTAACAAAATTCAATGAAATAAAAGATAATTTTTATAGGATTAAAACCCCCATAAGATCCACTAATTGGTTTAATGAAATTATAAGATATTTATCATGAAAAGGGCCTGCAG
>BSBK01015233.1:52500-64798 GCA_027943335.1 Chamaecyparis obtusa
CAATAATATGGCACATCACATGTGCAAAAACCCCCAAAAGTCATGAATGGACACTGGATCTAATGTGTCTACAATAAAAGTTCTTACATGATTCTTAAGGATAACTCAAGAAAAAAAACTGGAAAAGAAATTGCACTAACGAAGTGCATGAAATCACCTTTGCGATGATGCTCGCCTATTAGGGTTGAAAGGTGAAAGAAATCGCCCACCCCTCTTAAGTACCCAGGGGAATGGGTTTGGTCCTCCATGGGACCATCAACTCATTTCATAAAATGGTGCCCCTCCCAAATGGAGAGGGCCCAAGAAGAGCTGACAAGGTGGTTGTGTTTGATGGTGGCTCTGCACACCAAGCCCTGTAACCACCAAGAAATGACAGTCATTAACCATTTGTAATGGACAATAGGAACTATAATATATGCCATTGAAGGCATAAGGCAAAACATTGCCAAACATGATGCACTTGTGAAGCACAAGAAAAGCTCTCAATTTCTTTATGTGTCCATGAGCTATTAAATCCACTCATAACCTTTATTGAAGGCTTAAGTACAAAAAAGAAGGTCACTGACAGTCCACAGAGCATTGAAAGTATTGACCAAACTCATTGCAAAAAGGGTCACCTCTATCAAGCAACTATTAAAGAAGAAATTTGGGCCCTCCAAGGCAAATGGTCTCCATGCAGGCCAAAGGATAAGATCCACGTTCACTTTAATGTGCCAACCACTAGGATCACGCTTCCTCTTCCTCTCTGCAACCACCGCTACAAAATCTGGGGGACATGAGGCATGGTGGGAAATCCATTGTTATCAATGCTGCTGCCAGTCAATGAGGGCCCTTCACCATACAACTGATGCCCATGCTATTAAGAACCTGCTTTCACATTAGTGCGCCACATAGGGAGAAAGAACCAGTGTAAAGTACCTTTCAGAAAAGGACATTGGTCTTTATGCAGCTACCACCATAAAAATGAAGAGACCGTAGCTATGAAGAAGCCGATCTATAGACCGCACAAAAAACAAATGTGGGCCTCTAGCTATAAATTGAAATAGCTAAATTTTCCACGTGCATGCACTATAGAGCTAACCATAAAAGCCAATCTCCTCATAAAAGTGATCAAGAATTCCAATAAATGCGAAGAAAACTTGAGCCGCTATGGATAAAAGTTGCCGACCATTAGTTGTTGATGTGCCAGTGCATACTATTTTGACTCCACCAGTCGAACCAAGGCTAAATGAGAGCCTTGTACCATCCAACTGCTGCACAAAGGCTTGATGACTATCAAGAAATGCATGCGCATGCTACTAGACAGAGTCTTTATGTCACCTCCAAGTGCCACAAGGTCTGCCAAATACAAATGGCCTCACGTAAGAACCCACTGGTGGAGCAGAACTCACACCACAACAAGGAGAACTCACAAAGCACCAGGAGATCACACACGTGTTGACAGTAATGTGCGGGCTCAGAGAGAAAGTTGCTAAGGCTAGAGGAAAGAGGGACCATTCACAGCTAGGTCTCCTTCCGTTCACTCATTCTACAATACTTTGTAATGTATACAACAATAATCTATTCAAGAAAGAAAACATCAGCCTCATGCAGGCTCTAGAAATTCCTTCTTTATGCAGCAAACCAGACTTTTGGATCATTCCAACACACTGGATTGTACCAGCTTTCTAGACATTTTGTGGGCTCTACATGGGCATGGCACAAAATATGGATTCGAGATCAACTATCGAGGAAACATACAGGCATGTGGAAATCTTTTTCAGGCCAAAGAAGCCTCTCACATCAACAATAAAGACTTCATTCCTTATGCTGATAAAGAATCACCTCCAATAGAAAATATGCACCAATATGGGTGGAGGGCATGCATAGAATTTGTTGTACCTCTTTTGCCGCTAGAGGAAGGAGAAGAATTTGCAATCTCGCACTAATCTCCACGTGTCGAGATCAAGTCACACTTGGAGCATTGTCTCTGGCACCTGTAGACTTCACAGTGGAGAATTATGCACAGACGGTCTTCTGAAGATGCACGCATGCCTTTGGAAATTGAAAAGGGAGTGATTGCGATGGAAATTGTGGAAGAAGTGAACTACACGCGCAATCTCCAACTTTACTACCAGCCAAACAAGGTGTCAACCATGATCACGTTGTGGGAGATTGTCATGTGCACCTCAATCAAACATGAGATTGTCCATGCTGGTTGCTTGTGAAGAACAAAATGGCATACATTCTGACTGTTTCTGCAGTTCTAAGAGCCATCATGTACTCCACACACCCTCCTCAGCAGTCACACTGCATTTTAGAACACCTTCACCATACTTTGATCTAACCAAGCGGGTGGATAAGCATAAAGAGAAAACAAGTCTAGTGGTGAGGACATTGGACTCTAAATCTAGTAACCCGAGTTCCCAAAAACATCAACAGCCACAAGATCTGTATAGTTGCAAATACAAATCCGCAAATACACTAGTTTACTACTAAGAGAAACTAGGGACCTCAAAAATAATAAACACTCCCTAATCTAGAAAGAGCTGTAAGACTTTAGACTCTGATACCATGTTAGGATAGATTATCCTATACCCAGGACCTAATCTAAAGACATCCTCCAAAATAGAGATGATATCAATACTAGATTGTATTCATATGAGGTGAGAAGATGTTGAGATATTGAGGTGTGCTCAAATGAGAAACAAGCTCTTGCTTAAATAGGCAAGAGTAGATATGAAGCTTGGACAGGGTTGAGACAAGTGTCTCAACCTAGAGGAAAGAGAGTTTTGATAGAACTCAACAATATCCTCTAGGAGGAAGTAGAGTCCAAGTATGACTCTACAATATCCATCTACATCTAAATATGTTGACCTAAGTAAACTTAACAGATAAGGAGTAAGTAGGTAAAATATTTTACTCCAACAATATTTAATTCCTAAATATTGACATTTATTAGTTAAATAAACACTATGATTGATTAATTTAATTATAAAGTCCTAGCTCTTTAATTAAATTAATTCCACCCCCTTTAGCTAATACACATCAAAAGGAATTAAATAATTATTTAGTTCTATAAATGACATATCCTCACTTGAATTTAATTATTCAAGAAATTAGAAAGGTCACCCATGTGGCAATATTTCATTTATTTTATTAAATAATCTCTCCAATTGGTTTCACCTTCCACCAAGGAGATGAAGAGTCGACCGGTTCTTTGCAAGAAACTCTTCAATCTCCACCCGGGCTCTTCTATATTAGAGACCTCTCATTCCTCATTTGAGGGAGCAATCTTTGAGCATCGAATTTCTATCGAATTGTTGTCTCATTCTTACATTATAAGCTACTTTTCCACTTCATAATTAGAATAATTCCATTTTATTAGTATATTGATGCATCCTCATGCTTAATTTAGTTTTCTTACTATGTTCTTATCTTAATTCTCATTTTACTACAAGTTTCTAGATTAATTAAGGATCCTCATTTCTAGCTTAAATTCAATTACACTCATTTCTAGCATTAAAATCTTCCATTTTAGAGTCCAGTCTATGGTTGTTGGGCTCTCAATTTTGAGAGTTATTCAAAACCCCCACCTAAATAGGAGCCAATAGGTTGGTTCATACGAGCATGAAAAATGGATAATTCATATTCATCTTCATGTGTGAACGATGAGTAAAGACTATGTTGAAGTTTATGGTTGAATAAGAGGTCCATATTCAATTGTAAACATTTTTGGTGCCCACCGTGGGGTAGAAAATTCAATTATGGCCTCATTCTCGAAAAAGTTTCTGACAAACTTTAATGCTCTATCCGTACGGTTGTACAAATGTGTATGAAATGTCACGCAAGCTTTCTCACTATGTCACGTGAAGTTTTTCTGGTCGTACCATTTCCTCGCATGAAAAAGGTGTTTCCTTGCGCAGGAGTGTGCATTTCCTCGTGCGAGTCTGACAATAGATTTATAAAAAATAAATCAGTTTCTATATTTTCTGTTGCAGATTTCTAACATTTGTCATTTTCTTTAATTTTCATATCTCTAATTTTTTTGATACAACATAACAGTGGGATGCAGGACGTTTGACAAAGACATAACTTACTGACAATTTTCTTGTAGGACATTTGTTGAAGCCATTTTAAAGCATTTTGTTTGTTTACCACTTTATTCACATAGTTTAATTAGGGCCTTGTGAAGATTTCTTAAGGATCTTGATATCAGGATAGGGTAATAGGCTCTTCATTACATGGAAGTGATGCCCATGGATGAATCTGAGACCCAAATTTTTCTAGCATGATAGATACGTGGGGAAGCAAGGAAAAGTAATGAATCTTTAGCATGTCCATTTGTTAGGGGATTATTCTCTTCTCTCTTTGAGAGAACCAAAAACCCAAAATCTTGTGGATTGGTTAGAGAGGAGTTATCTTAGTGATAAACATGCCTGATGTGTTTGGGTAAGGTGAAGAGGTAGAGAAGTATGCTCTTCTCTCTTTGAGAGAATTAGGAAATCTAACCCTTGGATCCAATCCAAAGTTTGTGTCACCTTTAGAGGGTCTATCAGAAGTTGAACCTCTGGGAATGACCCAAGTGAGTACACACCTATTGCCAGTGATTCCACCTCACTATAATAAAGTAGCTTTGTTGAGTCCAAAGACTCCAAAGTCATGTTAACTTCTTTCTCTTGATCTATGACTATCATCTTGAGAAAGCTTTGTCTATTGTACTGAGCGGAGTCTCTCCTAGCCCTACTGGCAGGGGTGTACAACTTTTAGGTGTCGATGTGGCTGCAAGGCCCTAGCCCTGTATCGGGGGCTTTGAAGGTTAGTATTAACGAAAGTGCACTAAACACTTTCGAATGTCATGAGCACATAACCAACACCCAAGACTAGCATGAAGCACCAAGAACTAGGAGACCAAAAAAGTAGGTGAGCCTCCTTAGTAAACTAGCAGCTACTTGTTGAGGTCCTTCAACTTCTTAAAGAAG
The DNA here is from genome assembly GCA_027943335.1 of Chamaecyparis obtusa. NCBI lineage: Eukaryota > Viridiplantae > Streptophyta > Pinopsida > Cupressales > Cupressaceae > Chamaecyparis > Chamaecyparis obtusa. Next base: position 57,462 of record BSBK01015233.1, read on the forward strand.
GAGACACATTTAGGAGGGGAAAAAGGAGCAACATCACCAAAGACAATGTCATCCCTAGTCCCCACCTACAAGTTATCCTCTCTCTTTTCCTATTTATTATTTCTTTCATCCAACTCATCCTAGATGGAACTAATAGACATGTTGGTCTTATCCAACATAATCTTGTTGTTCTTGGTCAACTCAACTAGCTATTTGTTAAGTTTGGATTGATTATGGAGCATTGAGACTAGCTTCTCTGCATACGCCTCTAGCCTGCCGGCAGTTTGAGATCCTAAGTTCACTATGAATACTGCCAGCATGGCTTCCCACATATCTTGAATGAGAACACCCCCACCCGTCTAGTCCAAGTTCCCTAGAGAAGAGTTTTTGAAGTTCAATTTGACCTATCCAAGATGGGGGGGAAAATTTTCAATATGATGTTATTGGACTTTGATTTTGGTATTTTTTATATGTTCTATTAATTTAGTGAATTTCTCTACATTGTGTTTTTTCTTGGCTTTCTTTCAAAGTCTTTATTTTTGACAAATTTTTATTCCACTTTGTCATGGTTGGGTGCCCTTCCCTTCGAAATATGCAAACAAAAATTAGTGATCTATTTGTAGACACCCCAAGATTGTCTCATGCTTCCAAGTATTCACTAATTACTAATTATTCTTCTACTAATTAAATAGTTCTTTAATAATTTAATTAATCGTGCCTTTATTCTCCTAATTCTAAATTAAACCTAATTGGCTACACCATTTAATCATTTCCATAATATCGATTAAATAGTTAATATTATTTTATAACCAACCTTTAATTAAGTGGTCTTTATCATTTAATTAAATTAAATTTCTCTAGTCTCATAATTTAAATAATTATTCCTAACTATTTAAGTTAAATAATTAATTTTTGCAATTAAATTAAATTCTAAAAATTAATTTAATTTTAATTTCTATTAATTTCATCTTTGATTTATGAGATCATTTAAATTTCAAAATTTCAAAAATCCTTTCTAAATCAAAAAATTTTATTTTCTGAAAAAATACATTGTTGGAAACTCTTATCTTCAAAATGAGAAAAATTTTCTCATTCTCATCTTCTTTTTTTTCCCTTAAATTAATTCTCTCTTTTGAATTTAAATTTAAATAAATATTTATCTCTAGAAACTTCTTTAAAGATCTCTTTATCTAATCCTTGATGTAATAATCATTATTAAAAATAAATCAAACTATTAGTTTTTGACCAATCTTATTACCTAATTCATAATGTAATAATGAGTATTAAAATTAAATCAAACTATTAGGTTTTGACATTTTTTCGGTCAATAATAAAATACTCTCAGAATTTTACTTTTAATCATATTTGCCACTTCAAACTACATTACTTTACTTTTATAATCTAGTATATAAAAGACTTACTAAGATATCAAATTCAAATTCGGTACTTTATATAATAATATATAAGAAAGAGCTGATTCACATTTTATAAAAAATAGATTTATTGAAAGCTATAGTCAAAAAAGACACCCTGTAAAATCTATTTTACTTAATAAAAACTATAGTCAAAACAAAATGAAAAATTAATAGTCGCCATGACCATTTCATTCGTTCCAATTTTGTGAAACCTTTTCACTATAAATGTACGTCTGGTTGAAAGCATTTGAAGTAGGCGAATACAATGAATCTACGTGATTTAGAATCAGATTTATAACGCAAATACCCAAGCGCAAATTCAAAAAGAATAAAGAGCAGCCACGAAAATGATAATGAGCGCATTAACATCTGATGAAGTCTGTAGATTGAATGCAATTGCCCATTTTTTGCTTGACGATGAAGAAACGATGAATTCTTCTTCTCCAACGGCTACTAGTTTATCTGGGGAGGATCAAAAAAAGCATTACAGGGGAGTGAGGTTCATTAAGGCTCACGGAAAATATGCTGCAGAGATTCGAAACCCAGAGAAAAAAGGCTCGAGACTTTGGCTTGGCACTTTTGATACAGCTGAAGAAGCTGCAATGGCATATGACCGTATGGCTTTCCAACTGCGCGGTTCAAAGGCTATTCTCAACTTTCCTCTCAATGTTGAGTCCAGACTGTATGTGGAGCCTTAATTTTCTCTATCCTTCTCTTTGCGCAGATAATTGGAGGAGAAGAGAAAAGGAAAGCTGAATCTGAAATTAGAAATTGTGCAGAGTTTCATGATTTTTTAGTTTATAAGTAAATGTCCATTCTAAATAGATGGAGAAACTAAGGAATGAAATAGGATCTTCTCTAGCATTCACCTACCCATGTCAGAATGTTGATATACTCAATTTTCTCATGATACATAAAGAGAAAAACAAGCATATTGACACATTTAAACTACATTAAATTGATGTACTTTGGAAGATTGCATTCTATATTTGGATGATCAAATGGTGTTAATATGATGAAAAACAACATGTTATTTAGAGTGACCTCTCATCTACTTGGCATTCTAGATGGAAGATGTGCAGGCCCCACAATGTCTAAGAATTTCTTTTTCATAATTTTGATAAGTTTTTCTCGAGTTTCTTAAGAGAGTTTGTCATATGTGTAAAAAGATATATTAGGACACCTAGTGTACAAAAAGTGATCTCATTGAGTATTGACACACCCAACCTAATCTCTTGTAGATTTGATTTAGCCTTGTAGATTACAAGTTCCTTGTTGACATCATCAAATGTTGTTTAGATGATGAAAACTGACAATCCCCCATCCAACTATAGATCTAGACTGAAAATGTTTAATATTGGAGGTGAAATGCTCATGGAGTAGTAGCATTATTGATGATACATATTATCATCAATGATACCTTCAGTTCAAAACTAAAAGGATAGAATTTATAGCTTGGAAAGTATGACGTTGTCAAAGACATACCTGAGATTATATAATTTAGTTTTATTAGTTTTAAATTATTGATTGTAAGATGGAGTTGTAATGTATTTTAGAGTTGTGTTTTTTAATTATTAACATGTTCATTTATAGTTTTCTGAATAATTTAATCAATTATTTAATTCAAATCCTACTCTGGTGATGAAGGTGCTCCCCTTAATACCACAAACACATAACAGAAATAGAGAAACAACAACAATAATATGCAAGAATAGAAAATTGGCTTCTTATTATCTCCACAAATGTGGAATTACAAACTTTCAGAATTACAATATGCAAAGTCACATGGGCATTCCCTTACAATATTCTATAGGACAAAGCCTCGAATCAATACCCAGATCTACTACCCAGAACTGCCCTAGACAACACTACGGGCCTTCTTTATATAGGCAATTTCCACCGCCCGAGAAGGTTCTAGAAATTTAGCCCTTAGGGCTGACCAAACTTAGAATTATTTTATTTTACAATTTATTATATCAAAGTCGGCTCAAAATAACTTTTGAAACCCGAACAAAAATTTTGAAGAAAAATTATTTTCCGCCATTTCAGGTGGCCTGACTTTCGGAGATCATAAGTCATCACCAGTTGACCCGATTGACTATTATAACCCCATTTCAAAAACACCACGAAGCACTCTACAGGCTTAACCAGTGCAAAGTGCCCGTCACCCAATTCTTTGACCTCATCCGGGGCCTCTAAAGCCTTCAAAACTAAGTTCAAAGTTTCTGTACCCTGCTGCTAATACCCAAAACTCTTCAATATCTTCAAAACTAGACCTAATCTAGCCATGAAACTTTGCTGGCAGGCTGATATGACTGAGATGAACCTCCATATGTAAATTCAGACATTCCGAGATCGTAAGACCAACTTACTAAAAAATAGCAAGTTTCCATAAATAGCAACTCTGCATAAGATAGCCTTATTGAATACAAAAATAGAAATATTTTTGGGTGATGCAAGATTTCCCTTACACCCAGGATGCTCTTGCATCATTTGGGCCACTTGATTAAGGGTAATAAGGTATAGAGAGTCAATAATGAATATGGAATTTAATAAGGAACTTCTTCAAATGGCTATTCATAAATAAGGAATCATTACCAGTAGAAAAAGAAGGGAGCACAAAATAAGAAATTTAAGATCAACGAGAAGTCTACAAATTAGTTCAATATGTAGATCAAATTGTAACAGCTTTTTCAAAAAGTATTTTGTAGCTATTGTAATAAAAGAATGGCCTTGCAAATAATATGCTAAAGATTTACCAAGTAGAATCACTATTAGGATGGGGATTGGCCAAGAAGAAGGTTGAGCATGAATTTATTACACAAGAGCTTGAATATAGTTTCTATGTTATTGGCATTAAGTGAATATTTTTGGTGGATAACACATCACATCACAATTCTAGTTTATATGAACTATCTTGTTAAAATGAGATTTGATTTGTTGGATAGATGTATTTTTTGATTCAAAAAAGATGATTCAATGGACACTTTAAATATGCAATGTAAGTCCACTAGAGAGTTTGAGATGAGGTGATCTCTTTCATCTAGGTTAATCAGGTTAACCCCAAAACAAAAGTAGTTTTATTAAAATTTGGAGAGATAATACCCGTTTGAAACATTCAATTGTAAAATAAACATAGATCCCACATTTTCTTTCTTGGGTGATTTGGAAGAAGTAAATAATAGGATTTTTTAGAGAAAATATGAAGAATAGACAGAAGACCCTTCAAATGATAAAAAAAAATAGGATAAGAAAAAATATAAACCATTTGAAAAATGAAAAAGCTTCATAGCTCCTTATCAACGTTTAATTCCAGTTATCTTAAATTGGGCAATCACTTTTTATATACAAAAATTCAAAATCACTAAGAGAATTTTGAGATAGCATATAAATTAGAGATAACTAGTAAAGGGATGTGCCAAATCAAACATTGATGAATACAACAAAGGTAATATTGGGGATACAATAGAAAGAGTTATAATAAGACAAGAAAATGGGACAAATGATATAGGGTCGTGCAAAAAGTTGGGATCAAGAAAAACAAAAAACCTAGTGTTTTCCCTATTGTGGGGAAAAAGACGGTCCTTATAAATGGTTTCTAGAAAGTGATAATTGAAGGTGACTCCAAGATTGTGGAAAATATCCTAAATTCCCTTACACCCACATGGAAAAATAAGAAACTTCATTTGGAATAGAATATAACACCTAACATTCTTACCACATAAGAAACTTAAACATATATACGGAAAGGAAATGATTTAGCCAATTCTTATGCTAGTGAAAGCCTACAATATTTTGAATGGAGCCATTGGGAGAATGATAAGAATATACCCTCTTTGGTTATAAAAATTATTATTGATGATAACAAAGTGATTTTAATATTATACAAGGAACTAAACTAATTAAATTCGGGGAGCACCTTTATGAATTGGGAAATGATGATGCATAATAAAGTAATTAATTATTATGATGAAATAATTTTTAAGCTGATTTGTACATGTTAGATGGAAAAATATTGGAAGCGTGTGATAAGATATGGAAGAAATTATGATATAAATTTAAAATAAATATTGATATTCTCATTAATACTATGAAGATTATTAACACAATAATTCTTGCCGGCAATACAAGAATGGAAATGAATGGATTATTTACACAAGAATTCTTATGGACAATAACAGATTGACACAATAATTATTGCTGGACAATACAACAATGGAAATGAAAAAGTGTATAATCTGGTAATGGTAGATTAGATTATCATGTATTTCTCTAATGTAGTGTATATGGAGGAATATTGATGTCAGTCTATTTGTGTAATACTAAATTTATTCTTTACAAGCACAAATAAAAGTACCTTTCATTTCCTTGCTTTTATGGGTCAAATGTTTTCTCTAGTTACTATATATGTTGAGAGTAAGAGAGCCATAATCAGGGAAAGAGGCTGAGAATTTAGATCTCCTCTTTATACCTAAGTCTACAATACCATTAGAATTGGAAAACCATCTTAATCTGAGTAGGACCCTAAATGTTGTAAAGGGTTCTTGAACATTTCTACCAATTTAAAGTCTACACATTTTTTAATCCCCTAAATAATGACTACAACATTCTTCCATATCCCCAATGTCTCCATTAGGGAACCATCAACTAGGCTTATGTTCTATGGTATCTTTAAAAGATTTTGTTTTACTTATTTATCCGATGTGGTCGATGGATGATATTTAGATCCATCCAAGATCCACCATAATGAAATCTACTTTATAATATCTTGACTTAATAATACTTAACAATTATTCCAATTTTGATCATCAAATAACTGGTTCATTTGTTTCCTCTTATTCCAATACTTAGGCTTTTTGTTTAGATTTCAATACTAACCTATCTAGCTAGCTAGCTAAGGCTACTAGATCTTTTAACATCTTAACTTCTTTATCAATAAACAAATTTTATTCCTCCTACTATTTCTATGTAATTCTTTATTTGGCCTATTCTATCATTTGGTTGAAGTTATTTTATTTCTACATATTTTTCTTCACCTGGATTTTATTCCTCTTCATATTTCTTCTAGTATTTATTTCTTCTTATGTCTCCTAGTGTCAATACCTTGTCTTTTTATAACATTTACTTTCTTCATTCCTCTTGTTTTCTCTATCTTTCTATTCTCCGTCACAAGTTTCTTTTCCAAAGTGTTCTTTTCTGGAGGTTTCTTATGATGACACATTAATTCTATTATAGTTCCATTAATTCCTTATTGTGGTATACTCTATATAACTCTTTCTAATTTTTCAATTCATCACTTTAGAAAGGTTCTCTAGTATCATATTGTTGATAAAATGTTCTATCCACTTCTCCTAAAACATGTTTTGAGTATCTTGTCCAAAACAGAATTTTTTGTTTAGTTCTTTGTTCAAAACTTAGATGCATAGTGGCTCATCTGTTCACAATTAAAATAAATTGTGTCATATATTATTCTATTGTTATGGCCCTCTTACTATACCTCCTCTATAGCTTGATTATTTTTTATCATCTAGATAGTCTTGTTGATTATTTTTCATGACACATATATTCAAATTATCCTCCTAGGGTGGTATTCAATATGTAGGGTCATTAATTTCATCAGCATAGTAATGGTGGGTATGAAAAAATCATTAATTATGGTTTGGTTGTTTATTATTAAGATAGTGCAGGTAGTTAAGTGATGAAGGGGCTCCCCTTAATACCACAAACGCATAACAGAAATAGAGAAACAACAACAATATGCAAGAATAGAAAATTGGCTTCTTATTATCTCCACAAATGTGGAATTACAAACTTTCAGAATTACAATATGCAAAGCCACATGGGCATTCCCTTACAATATTTTGTAGGAAAAAGCCTCGAACTATTACCCAGATCTACTACCCAGAACTATTCTGAACTCCCTAAGACAATAATACAGCCTTC
>BSBK01015234.1:0-27833 GCA_027943335.1 Chamaecyparis obtusa
GTTAAGAAATAAACCAAGAAACATGTTACAAGGCATGTTATGATGCTGAAAATAAATGGTAACAAAAGTGTGAATATCTAAGATTGGAGCTTCGAGATATAACAAGTCTTATATGGTAAGTTGAGGAACCAAGTGTTGAGAAATAGGCACATTAGTAATGACATGTTTAAAATGTCTTAACAAATACAAAGACATTGTAAGATGAAAAAAATCTAACTCCAATAAAAAGAAAGAAAAATAGTTTTTTTAGGGAAATATATTAATATGAGGAAAAAATATAAACAAAATGACAATACAAAAACATAAAAAATATATATAGTTTTTAAATAAACTAGAATTAAAACATGATAGTTAGAAACTCCTTTTCAATACAATTTTGAATGATTTGACCATAAATACTCACTAAATTTACATAAATTTAATATACTTACAATATAGAATTCTGTTTTAAAAAAATTATACTTTTATTCAAAGATTTTTTAACATTATTTTTTCTTTAAATAAAGTTGTTTAAGCCATGAATAATTTGTTTTGAACAATATATATATTTTTATTATCAAGAGAGACGAAGGATGTCTACAAATAGAGAGCCACATCCACATATAATACCCACCCCATTGCAAGACCCATTAATTCCCCTCCGAAATGAAACTTTAAGATTCTAATAACCATTCATGCTAACTCTCCAAGATTTGGTCAAAACCTCTTAAATCTACCTAATAAGCCCCTTTTAAAAAAATGCTTCTTCTTTCCTATTCTCATCATGGAGGTAGACCGTTATCCTATCTTTGAGAGGCACTACATGCAGTTTGGACACAACACCCCACTGTGACTCTCAAACACCTCTGAGATAGGTCCATTCGCCTCTTTTATTTCACTGACTACATTCTTCCACCCGACCATTCATTTCCCACTTCCCACTAGGATACTGGAAGCAAAAATTGGAAAAGGGTCTTCATCAGGAGCACGATGCTTAGCTTAGACCTTTGAAGAGGGCTCCTCAATCTCAAAACCAAGAAGTCCTCGCACAACATTCGACAAAGTAAAGGAACTTCGTCATGCCTGTGCTTGGACACACCACCATCAACTATGGCAGATTAACCCTAGCGATGCCAGAGTCATTATTCAAATCCAACTCAGATCTCAAACCATTTGAAATATCCAACACACAAAACTCAAATCTCCTCGCTGGCAGGGGATGAGAAATAGCTGCATGGGCAAGGAATAAATATTATTTAATATAAGAAAATATAGTACATTTGATCAAGATACTATAAGAAGCAAATGCATGCTATGATAAAACCGCCCTACCACCCTAGGTAAAATAGTCACCAAAAATAGGCGAGGTCCCTAGCCCGAGTCCTTGAGCAGTAATAGAATACCAATAGTATCATTTATTTTAAAATTTTAGACTATTCGAATATGGCAGATAATAACGATGAGAAGAGAAGAATATTGAAGTTTTTCGACATACTTATACAGAAATATATACTTTGACTAAAATATCTCCTTTGGAAAATCATCTCAACCTCGAAAAACTAATATGTTATAGTCTAGCCACCGGGTACTAGAAATCATTTTTGGAGTAGCTAGAAATTGTAGTTCATTCACTTGTTTATGCATGAATTCCAAATGATAGATGCCTTGAAACTTTTTTATGCCTATGGTCATTTCTTGAAAGACTCCATACTTGCATAATTCTTGAATTCTTGAAATAACTCTTTCATGGTGATCACATACTATTTAATATCTAATTGCACATAGAAACTCAGCCAAAACAACATTGACAATAATGTCAATTTGCTTCAAAGAACCACTAAAAGGACAATTAGCAATATCTAAATGATAAGAAAATAATGCATTTGTTCAAACAGAAGAAGAAACCATCTTTTTCTACAAATAGGTATTTTCCAAGCTTCAAACCAGGGTAACATCTTGTAAAACATCCATGTATATTGTTACGAAATGAGAAGCTAATTTAGAAGGAAGGGCAAAAGGGTTTCCTTTGACACAATCTTTAATGAGGATCATAATAAAAGATTCTTCTATTTTTGGACATAGTATTTGAAACACCTTACTCAAGTTTTTGGTATTTAGTGGATTGAGGTCCCTACATTACCATTAGTTTATGAGAATATTAACCCCTATGTGAGATGTAAAGATTAATCCTAGAAAAACACAAAAGAAGTTTCTATTATAAATTTTGTGACATGTTTTAACAATGCGTTGTTTAACAGATTTGGCTTCTCTTAAACACTTCTTTATACTAGATCTATAACCCTAAAAGACCAAAACTGGTAATCAACAGTTGAGAGAGCTAGTAATAGTCTCTCTTTGAATTTTGTTTTGAAGGTATTGTTCTCTCATTTAGATCTAATTTGGATTTTTAGAAGCTATTTTTTTAAAAAAAATGTATGCTTCTAAATAGAAATTGTGAAAGGAAACTAACAATTATTCATCACCATAAAATAATTGCTTAAAATTACATAAATCACATGTAAAAGAGTGCTACAAAGAATGCCAGATTTATCATTTGAAATCAAAGTCCCACAATATTTAATCCTTTATAGAGATTACAAGGATTTTCCTTTAAAGATATCCATAGCAGAACCTTTTCACTAATTAGAGTCATGTAGTTTCCATAGTCCATCATATTATGTTCTTCCATTTTTTTCTCTCTAGCTATTGCTTCATCATAATAATGGATCACACAATATGATCTAAAATGTCGATGATGAAAAATCATAGACAACTTAATCCAGAAATGCAAAAATCTAACCTTTTCAGCAAAAAAAAAAAAACAATATTTCAAAAATCAAGTCACACTATTGTCAAAAAAAAGGGGGATTCTCAAAAAATTGTTGATCACTTCCATTATTTTTCCATTTACTATTTAAAGTCCCTTCAAGAAAACCAACAATTTCTTCACTTACATAGAACTATTCCATCTTAGAATTTAAGAAAAATTAGCCTCATATTAATGTCTTTTGAGCATAATTTAAATAAGACAAAAGTTTAATTGATGGAAACATAAAGAAATATGATTACAAAGCTTGTTAAGCTTCTCTTGTGGTTGTTGACAATTGCTGGTTATTTTCAGGTCCCTTATGCACCAACACAGATTTGGTAACATCTATCATTTTTTTAAATCTAGAATGGTCACATTAGTGTTTAAGATGACCAATATATCTTTTGTTCTCTTCTTTCCTCATCTTTAGCTATGAAATTCTTGTTAGGGTTAGTGCGCCACATTAGAACTCATCAATCCTAGTCAATTCTTTGTATTTTTCATTGCAAAACATAGTAGGATGAGTTATTGTGTTGATGTGTTGTTGATATCTCTCTCTTCCACTCATCTATAATGGAAATTCTGAAATTGTCCTTTTTCTTTAGCTCACAACCAATGTCTTTAAAATCTTGCATCACTTGAAATCATGATGAAGGGTGCTCCCCTTAATACCACAAACACATAACAAAAATAGAGAAACAACAACAATAATATGCAAGAACAGAAAATTGGCTTCTTATTATCTCCACAAATGTGGAATTACAAACTTTCAGAATTACAATATGCAAAGCCACATGGGCATTCCTTACAACATTTTGTAGGACAAAGCCTCAAATCAATACCCAGATCTACTACCCAGAACTATTCTGAACTGCCTAAGATAATAATACAGCCTTCCTTATATAGGCAATTTTTTCCACCGCCTGGGAAGGTTCCAGAATTTTTAGCCAATAAGGCCGACCAAACTTAGAATTATTTTATTTTACATTTTATTACATCATAGTCGGCTCAAGATAACCTTTGAAACCCGAACAGAAATTTTGAAAAAAATTATTTTCTGCCATTTCGGGTGGCCCAACTTTCGAAGACCATAAGTCATCACCAGTTGACCCGATCGGCTATTATAACCCCATTTCGAAAACGCCATGAAGCGCTCTACAGGCTTGACCCACGCAAGCACCTGTCACCCAAATTTTTGACCTCATCCGGGGCCTCTAAAGCCTTCAAAACTGAGTCCAAAGTTTCTGTACCCTGCTGCCAATACCAAAAATCTTCAATATCTTCCAACATGCACTTGATCTGGAAATGAAACTTTACTGACAAACTTATATGACCAAAATGAACCTCCAAGAAAGAAATTAGATCATTCTGAGCACAGATGAAAATTACCAAAAATAGTAACTTTCCATAAATAGCAGCGCTGCACAAAATAGCCCTTATTGAAAATAAAAATAGAAATATTTTTGGGTGATGCAAGATTGCTCTTACACCCAGGATGCTCCTGCATCAGACACCCGGGGTAATTTGAGAAGTGACCCTGTCACGACTCAGGTGTGCAGAGGAAAACCAAGACGGCTAACCTCCTCCTTTGTCAACCATGATGAATCTTCAACAGGTCATCCTTTCCACTTGACCAGATATTCTTCATATGTCCTGTTCCTTGTGCTTCTGCCAACACGACTGTCCAGTATATCTTCGATCTCCTTAGTGTCTGAACTAGTTGCTGGAATACTCCACTGTGCTGCTGTGATCTCATCTTCAACACCTCCTTCATGATACTCTGTCAGATCTGAAATGTTAAACACTAGTGAAATATTTATCTCAGTAGGCAATTCTACCTCATATGCGTTTCTTGAATCATGTTTCTTCAGTATCTTACATGGTCCAAACTTCTTCATTTTCAGCTTGTTATATGTACCAACTGGAAACCGCTCCTTTTGCAAATGAACCATGACTTCATCACCAACCTGAAATTCCTTATACCTCCTTTTCTCATCTGCCTTAGCCTTATACTGTGCGTTGATCTTGGTAATATGCTTCCTCACCTCCCCATGGATGTTCTTCAAGTGTTCTGTAAAATCCTCAGCTTCAGCACTACTTATTTCTCCTTTATCTATCTTTCTCAATTCAGATGCATTTCTTGGACTACTTCCATATACAATCTGGAATGGTGATTTACTAGTGCTCCTGTTGACATAATTATTGTATGCAAATTCTGCCTGTGGTAAAATCAAATCCCATCCCGTTGGCTTATCTCCAACCAAACATCTTAGCAAATTTCCCAAACTCCTATTCACCACCTCTATCTGTCCATCAGTCTGTGGATGATGTGACGAACTGAACTTCAAATCTGTCTTCAACTTCTTCCACAACCTACGCTAGAAATATCCAACAAACTTAGTGTCCCGATCTGAAACTATGGTCTTTGGCAAACCATGAAGTCTCACTACTTCTCTGAAAAACAATTCTGCTACATGAACATCATCATTAGTCTTCTTGCAGGGAATGAAATGTGCCATCTTTGAAAATCTGTCAACCACCACAAAATTGAATCATGTCCCCACTGAGTCCTCGGTAAACCAAGAATAAAGTCCATGCTGATATCCTCCCAAGGCTTCTCTGGTACGGGTAATGCCTGATACAATCCTGTATTCTGCTTCACTCCTTTCGCCATCTGACATACTCTGCAACTCTATACAAACTTCTTCACATCTTGCTGTAACTGCGGCCAATAATAATTTTCACTAACCAAAGAAAGGGTTTTGTCACGACCAAAATGTCCAGCCAATCCTCCGCTATGTTTCTCCTTGATGAGATTCTCCCTCATAGAACTTCGTGGAATGCACAACTGACTTTCTCTGAATAGCATATCATCCTGGATGATGAAATCCAACCATTTCATCCTGCCTAGAGTAACAGGTTCTGTACAAGCTTTCCAAGCTTCACCAAAATCAGGATCCTCTGGATACAAATTCTTGAGTTCCTTGAACCCAACCACTTCAATCTGCATTTCTGTCAGCAATAGTTGCCTTCTGCTAAGAGCATCTACAACCCTATTAGACTTTCCACTCCTATGTTTCAAAACAAATGTATAACTCTGCAAAAACTCAACCCATTTCAAATGCCTCTGATTCAACTTTCCTTGACTATTCAAATATTGCAAAGCTTGATGATCAATATACAAAACAAACTCCTTTGGAAGTAGTTAATGTCTCCACTTCTTTAATGCCTGAACTATAGCATAAAATTCTTCATCATAAACAGAATATTTCCTCTTGGCATCATTTAACTTCTCACTGAAACAAGCAACAAGTTTACCTTCTTGGCTCATAATAGCTCCCATTGCAGTACCACTAGCATCACAATCTACTTGAAACACCTTATTAAAATCTGGAAGTGCTAAAACAAGTTGTTCTGTAACTTTTTGTTTCAACAATTGAAAACTCTTTTCTGCCCCATTAGTCCACTTAAACTCTTTTCTATCCCCTCTCATTGTTTCAGTCAAGGGACCACAAATACTACTAAAATTTCTTATAAACTTTCTCTAAAAGCTAGCTAGACCATGAAAAGATCTTACCTCAGTAGCACTCCTTGGAGTAGGCCATTCAAGGATAGCCTGTACCTTCTCTGGGTCTATTTTTAGACCTTCTGCTGAAACTACAAATCCCAAATACACTAACTCTTTCTTCACAAAACTGCACTTCTTCAAATTAATCAACAATTTCTCTTCTCTCAACTTCTCAAACACCATACGAATATGTATCATATGTTCCTCCCATGTCTTGCTAAAAATCAAAATATCATCTAGGTAAACAATGACAAACTTACCCAGAAATTCTTTCAGAACCTCGTTCATGAGCCGCATGAAAGTGCTCGGTGCATTGGTTAGCCCAAAAGGCATGACTAACCACTCATATAGTCCTTCCTTTGTCTTGAAGGCAGTCTTCCATTCATCTCCTTCTCTGATCTGAATCTGATGATATCCACTCTTCAAATCTATTTTTGAGAAATACACAGCTCCACTCAAACAATCCATAATATCATCCATTCGTGGCAATGGAAACCTATACTTGATTGTGATCTTGTTTATTGCTCTGGAATCTGTACACATCCTCCACTCTCCATTCTTCTTTGGTGCTAATACCGTTGGTACAGCACAGGGACTCAGACTCTCTCGAATCAACCCTTTCTGCAATAACTCGTGTACTTGTCTGTTCAACTCTTCACTTTCTGCTGGTGTCATTCTGTGTGCTACCTTGTTTGGCAAATTGGCTCCTGGAATCAAATCCATCTGATGACTGATCTTCCTTACCAGTGGTAATCCATCGGGTACATTATCAGATACAATATCATGAAACTCATTCAATAAATCTGCAACCTCTACAGGTACATCCTCTGCTTCTTCTTTACCAACTTTTGGAATTAAAGCAAAACACACATGCTCATGCCTCATACCATCTAGGAATTTTCTTCCATCAACAAATGTTATTCTTGCATTACCACATACCTTTTCTTCGGTCTCCTTCAATGGCTTTAGCTTATGTCACACTCCATCCTTTGTCTGGGAATAGGTATTCGCACGACCATCATGTATAGCACATCTGTCAAACTACCACGGTCTACCCAACAACATATGACATGCATCCATAGATATGATATCACACAATACCGCATCTTAGTATCCGCCAATCTTGAACTTCACCAGGCATTGTTCATTTACCATGACCTTGTGGTCATCTTGTACCCAGGCAATCTGATATGGATGTGGGTGTTTCTGTCTCTTGAGCTTCAACTTTGTCACCATCTCTTCTGACACCACATTGTCAGTGCTTCCACTATCGATAATCACATCACAACATTTACCTTCACACTTGCACCTGGTGCGAAACAACCTCCTCCTTTGCTCAGGTTCATTCTCACCACTCAACAGGACTCTTCTATTAATCAACGTTTCTCCTCTTTCAGCATCTTCAGAATTTGATGATCTGGCATCTTCATCTACATGTGCAACTCTGGCCTGGCCTTCATTTCTCTTGTCTATTCTGCCTTGGCGCTGAGGACATTCAAATGCCCTATGACCTTCTTCTCCACAGTGAAAACATGTTCCACGAAAGCCACCTCTTCCAGATCCCTGTCCTCTTCCTCTTCCTCTCTGATCTCTATTATTCTAATCCTGAAAATGATTGGAATTATTTCCTCTCTGATTCTGACTGCTACTGGCCTCATCCTTCTTTTTCGGATCTTCACTTCGGCCACCATATGACCATCCACCAGATCATCCACCGTGACCTCTTCCGTTTTGTCTGCTCTCAAACTTCTTATTAAGCTTTTCCTCTACTTTTAGGGCAAACTGGTATGCCTCTTCAATACTGTTCATTCGAACCAGATTCAGCTCCTCCTGAATGCTTGGCCTTAACCCATTAAGGTATCGGGCAACTTTCTCCTTATCAGCTTCTGTGTTGCTTGTTCTGATGAGAAGTCGATAGAACTCCTCTGTATACTCCTGAACAGATCTTCTTGCTTGCTTCAAACTCTGCATTTTCTTCAGTAGGTCAAGCTCATAATCAATAGGAATGAATTGCCGCTTCAATTTATCCACCATCCGATCCCATCTCGTGATTTTCTCCTTTCCCCTTCTATTTCGTTCCAACTGAATCTCTTGCCACCATATCTTCGCATGACCTTTCAGTCTGGCTTTCGCAAATTTGACCTTATCAGGATCCTCAACATCTTTGTACTCAAAATATTCCTCACATTCATTGATCCAGTCAATCAATTCCTCTGGGTTAAGATTTCCAGAAAATGTAGGAACCTCAATCTTAGGTCTTTTCCCAATCTTGGAAATGGCCCGAAAAAGTCTTTCTTCCTCCTGGTTCACAATTTCAACTTCTCCTACTTCATATTCTTCTTCGGCTTCATCCTCGCTTTCATCTCTGACATTAAGATTCATTCCTCTGTGAATCTCTTCTTGCAATGCTCGCACTTGTCTCTGCAGCTCTCTAACCTCAGGTGTCACAACACCAGCTCTTCTGCCACGTTCCCTTCGTGGAGGCATTTTCGCAATGCGTGCTGAAACCCTAGCCACGGTCCTAGTGCAAACTACCTCACAGTCGGCAATCTGTTTACAACTCAAGAACTCCTGCTCTGATACCACTTGATGAAGGGTGCTCCCCTTACTACCACAAACACATAACAAAAATAGAGAAACAATAACAATAATATGCAAGAACAGAAAATTGGCTTCTTATTATCTCCACAAATGTGGAATTACAAACTTTCAGAATTACAATATGAAAAGCCACATGGGCATTCCTTACAACATTCTGTAGGACAAAGCCTCAAATCAATACCCAGATCTACTACCCAGAACTATTCTGAACTGCCTAAGACAATAATACAGCCTTCCTTATATAGGCAATTTTTTCCACCGCCTGGGAAGGTTCCAGAATTTTTAGCCAATAAGGCCAACCAAACTTAGAATTATTTTATTTTACATTTTATTACATCATATTCGGCTCAAGATAACCTTTGAAACCCGAACAAAAATTTTGAAGAAAATTATTTTCTGCCATTTCGGGTGGCCCAACTTCCGAAGACCATAAGTCATCACCAGTTGACCCGATCGTCTATTATAACCCCATTTCGGAAATGCCATGAAGCGCTCTACAGGCTTGAACCAAGCAAGCGCTTGTCACCCAAATTTTCAACCTCATTCGGGGCCTCTAAAGCCTTCAAAACTGAGTCCAAAGTTTCTGTACCCTGTTGCCAATACCGAAAATCTTCAATATCTTCCAACATGCACTTGATCTGGAAATGAAACTTTACTGGCAGACTTATATGACTAAAATGAACCTCCAAGAAAGAAATTAGATCATTCTGAGCACAGATGAAAATTACCAAAAATAGTAACTTTCCATAAATAGTAGCTCTGCACAAAATAGCCCTTATTGAAAATAAAAACAGAAATATTTTTGGGTGATGCAAGATTGCTCTTACACCCAGGATGCTCCTGCATCAAATCAATTACCTCTTTAGCTTCTTCAAAAAAACTATTTAGTTTGAGCATTCTTCATTGTATGCATTCACATTTATAACAAAGGTTGTACACCAATTCTTGGAATGGCTAAGTATTTGATGACATAAGTATTTTACTATTCAATTTAATCATTTCTATCAAATAGAGGCATATGCTCTTATTAAATCAACCTAGATCAAAGAACACTGGCAAGCAACTATCAATATCCTTGTATATAATTTTTGGTCTATAGTATATTAAGAAATTACTTCTTATTCTTTCAGTTACAATTATTCTATGAATGTGCCTCACAATGTCATATTTATCATTGACATACAATTGATCACTATTTTGTAACAACTAGTTTTTCTATTGTAATTTTTTTGTGTATGTTAATGGCATTCAAGTTCTCACTAGATAGATTCATTCTTCTCAATCTCTTAATTTATATGACTAAAATTCTTCTAAAATGTACAAGCATTGTATTTTAAGCTTCTATTCTTTTGTTTGCACTACAGTGTTAAATCTAAAATAGTAAAAGAAAGTTAGATATTAAACAAACTCACATTGTAATTTCATTAGTATAGTTTCTATTTCATTTGAAAATGTCCAACTTATTAGAAATTCCAACACCTCCCAATGTCAGAGAGAGACAACTACTTTCCAATTTGAACTTGTAGTGGGGTCCCAACATTGTTCCCAAAAATGCATCAAGTCTAACATGTCATCCAACCAACCGACTAAAAACTTTTAGTCTCTAGACATGCATTAAGTCCCACAACCCATCAACCAACCAATTAAAAAACCTTTTTAAAAATTGAAGCACCACTTGAGCCTAACAACTTGTCCAACTAGCCAATTAAATTATTTTATTAACTATACAGAATCCATAAAAAATATTGATCCTATCATCTATTCAATGCCTGCACACAAATAAACAAATGCTATTTATAATGGTTTAATGTTGTATTCTTTTAATTGAATGTTTTAAAAAGATAGGTTTGAGGAAAGATAAATCATTCTATATTACAATATTGAGGTCAAAGATGATTTGATATTTTTTAAATCTACTCTGTAAGTGACTCCAAGATGGGGTGATATTTGATTAATGGAAATAGTTCTAACCATGACCTATCTACTTTTTTATCAAATAATTTTTCTTTACTAATTGCACATATACTACCATTATTTTTCTTTAAGTACACTCTTTGAAGCACACACTTTGAAAAGAAAAGGAGAACATGAAATAGATTGACCATTGGAGTGAAAAGGGGAAATGCAAAGCGAAGAGACTATGGTGCTGGGATGTTTCACAATCACATGGACAGATGAGGACTATAGATGAGAGACTCTTAAGGATATTGAACTTGCTATAATTTAGGTGAGACCACATATATGCTCATAATCTTCAAATTTTCTTGCAACAAATTTGACCAAGTAAACTAGCTTCAATTTTTTTTCCTATTTGATCACTTGAAGAACTTTCAAGTAGCAATGATTGTATTTTCCCCACTCTTGTTACTTTTCTTCTTTTTGGTTTTGTTGAAAATAGTTTAGCTAAAACACTATATTTGTTGATTATTAAAAATCCTCATTTTGATATTCTTGAGGGTAGACTATTGTCCAATGAGGAAGGTCTAGATTCTAATAAGGTTGTTCAAGAATTTGAGTCCTATTCTACATTATGGAGAAATCAAAATTCATCGTATAATGAAATTAATGGTCCACAATATTTTTAAAATATTTGTAGATGAATAGATTACAAATTTTGAATATTATTTTTACATATTGTATAGAACACTTTATAATGAACATGGAGGCATATAGATTTCATAACCTATTATAACATATATGTAACCCTTTGTCCTCATTTTACACACATACATATATAAAAGGCTTTACCTTGGATTATAAATGACTTGAAATAATGCCTCCTAAAATCTCATTTTCCTCTTTCATCTTTTCTTCTTCCAACTCTAGTTTTATGTCTCCTTTACTCTTAATTCATCTTCATAACTTACATCAATATAGTTTACTCATCCTTTCTCAATAAATATTAGTCTACTTGACTAGGGCTACTTATAGCTAATGCATAATTTAGACTTTCTTCTTAATTTATCTCTCACCTCATGATGGGCTTTAGTGGGAAAATCTTGGTCTATTGTACATTTATTACAAAAAGAACTATTTTTAATGGAAGATTGAACTAAAAATTATTATTTGGCATGGGGTCTCTAATGGTAAATACTACTTGATTGTCTCTTCTAAGATAGGTGGTTTGGAATGTCTAACCAAACCCTTCATATATAAGTGAGCCATTTAATGAGCAACATAGTCAATGTTACCTCTATGATGTATGTCACTATTGTATATATTTTCTAAGTATTTATTTATAATTTTTCACCAAACCACATTACTTGAGCAAAGACAAATATTTGAAGTGAAATTTGGGATTTTTCTCATTAAACTTCTTGAATAGTAGTTTATATAATTTTACAATGCTGGATATTCTTTGAAGATGATTGATTAGACCATGATACCACTACTCTTGTATAGTAACCCCAAAACCCAAGGTAAAAAAAATAATTTCTTCATCTTTAGTCATCGATCTAAACCATATGTGGTAACTATTTTTAATGGAATTTTTTAACTGAAAATTATTATTTGGCATGGGGTCTCTTGTGGTAAATACTACTTGATTGTCTCTTCTAAGATAGGTGGTTTGGAAGGTCTAACCAAACCCTTCGGATATAAGTGAACCATTTAATGAGCAACGTAGTCAATGTTACCTCTATGATGTATGTCACTATTGTATATATTTTCTAAATATTTATTTATAATTTTTTACCAAACCACATTACTTGAGCAAAGACAAATATTTGAAGTGAAATTTGGGATTTTTCTCATTAAACTTCTTGAATAGTAGTTTATATAATTTTACAATGCCCGATATTCTCTGAAGATGATTGATTAGACCATGATACCACTACTCTTGTATAGTAACCCCCAAACCCAAGGTAAAAAACATAATTTTTGCATCTTTAGTCATCAATCTAAACCATATGTGGTAACTATTTTTAATGGAAGTTTTGAACTGAAAATTATTATTTGGCATGGGGTCTCTAGTGGTAAATACTACTTGATTGTGTCTTCTAAGATAGGTGGTTTGGAAGGTCTAACCAAACCCTTCAGATATAAGTGAACCATTTAATGAGCAACGTAGTCAATGTTACCTCTATGATATATCTCACTATTGTATATATTTTCTAAATATTTATTTATAATTTTTTACCAAACCACATTACTTGAGCATAGACAATATTACCTCTATGATGTATCTCACTGTTGTATATATTTTATAAATATTTATTTATAATTTTTCACCAAACCACATTACTTGAGCAAAGACAAATATTTGAAGTGAAATTTGGGATTTTTCTCATTAAACTTCTTGAATAGTAGCTTATATAATTTTACAATGCCTGATATTCACTAAAGATGATTGATTAGATGATGATACCACTACTCTTGTATAGTAACCCCCAAACCCAAGGTAAAAAACATAATTTCTTCATATTTAGTCATCAATCTAAACCATATGTATGTGTCTAGTTGTTATACCCAAGAATGAGTTATGCATATATTACATCAATCCCAAGGAGTGAATATCAAGTTCCGTAGAGCTTTCTAGAAATCTCTCTACAAGTATTATTCAACCCATGTTCAAGTTTATTTAATACATTTTGAGAAATCATGTTCATATATCTCATAAGTGACATATCACTTTATATCTCTTCTAAAATAGCTTCCTATTCTACATAAAAATCCCTAATGTCATTTAATGTTCTACTTTGTCCTTTGTGATCTAGAATCTCTACATTCTTAGGAAATAGGGTAGATCTTATAGATAAAATAAGGATAATCTTTTATGGGTTTCTCTAAGTGACATTAAGATTATTACCTCAAAAAAAGATTTAATCATTCATTATCTAGCCATATTCATATTATAAAACTATCTTGTGAACCATTTTTGGATCATATGAATCACTAGATGAAACTTTTTTCAAACTTTATTATTAGGGAAATTGTCCATAATTTTTGTCCTTTGTCTCTATGTCATACTATTATTCTTTGCAACATACTCGATAGGGGATTATTTTTTTCCCTTATGTCATTTGAATTTTCTTATTTTTGTTGGACAATATCTACTTTCTCTATCACTAAACTATAGAAAACTCAAACATGCAAAGATTAATCCTTTAAAGACAAGTTGACAATATAAGAATCTATTTTATCATTGTACCATTATAGTCAAAATAATAATGTAAAAATTGATTCTTAACCTTCTACAAATAATTTTTATTTGGAACAATAATACCATAATCTTATATCCCACTCAAATCCTAAACAAGTAAGCTTCAATCACTATTTTATACTAGTAATATCATTAGTTTATAAATAGAAAATTACATATAGAACTATCAAACTCCTTAAATGGGAACATCAAATAAAAAATATTAATCATGATTTCTTTCATATTATTAAAATTATTGTTTTACATTAAAAATATTTTTGCAACATCTCTAATTACCAGAACATTTAATTTTAGACTCATACTAATACTAATAATGAATTACCCGTGCCAATAGTTGCATAGTTAGAAATGCAAATTCCTTTGTTAGAAATGCACATTTTCTAGTAGTTAAAAAAAAAACATTCACCCATTCTTTTGAAGAAAAAAACATATTAATAGTAATAAATTAGACAAATATAATGCACTTGCAAACTTGCAAATAATAAAACTCTAATTCATCATCTAAATGCAACCATTTTTCACAATCAATAGGTTTATGTTTGATGGTCTTCATGCAAGTGCTCAAAATTATTCAAATACAAAGATTTTATGTAATGGGTAGATTGTTACTATGAATGAACATGTTCATTCTTTAATATCTTTCACAAACAATAATAATTTAATCTAAAGTGAACTCATAACTTTACATTTTAACAATGAATATGTAATGATTCTGGCAGGAAGGGAATATGTAATGGCTCTATGAAGTCCATCATTGTCATGTATTCCTCTTCTAGGCTATTTTGGTCTTCCCTTTGAATGTCAGTTATTGAATATGTAAAAGCAATCTTTGTGTGTGCTATTGCTGTAACTTTTTCATAATCTAAATAAGAGATTGTCCTCTGCTTGAAGAGTGGATGTAATCCAGAATAGCTGGATGAACCACTATAAACATTGTGTCTCTTGTCTGTGTATTTTATCTTCTATCTTTCCGTTTTGTTTTCAGTTCTCTAATTAGTTTTGGGTCTCCAATTTATTTTCAACAATTGGTATCAGAGCTGGTTAATCTCGTTCAATTTTTTTGGAAATTGGTGAGGTTTTGCAAGTGCCATGGATGAAGTAGATAAATGGAAGATTGAAAAGTTTTTAGGGAAGAACTTTGGATTATGGAAAGTACAGATTGAATCTCTTCTTGTTAAGAAGGATTTGCAACTAGCATTACTTGGAAAAACAAAAGGAAAGGGTTTGATGTTGGATGAAGATTGGGAGAAGATTGATCAGATTGCAAAGGCAACGATCATCTTATCTTTATCAAGCAATGTGCTCTTCAATTTTTCGACAGAGAAGACCACAAAAGAACTATGGGATAAGTTATCCTCATTATATGAGATAGGTTCAGCATCAAACAAAGTATTCATCATTAAGAAATTATATAATTTGAAAATGAAAGAATGGTGAGTGATCGCGAATCATCTCAATGAGTTCAATATTTTGGTTACTCAGCTAATTTCGGTTGGTATCACATTAGATGATGAAATAAAGGCAATATTACTGTTATGCTCTCTTTCAAATAGCTGGGAAGGAGTTGTAATGGCTGTGAGCACTTCAGTTCCAGCCAAGAGCAAGCTGAAATTTGATGAAGTTGTAGCCACATTACTTAGTGAAGACATGCAAAGAAAACATCAATAACCCTCTTCTAGTGATGCTCTAACAGCCGTGAGCACAAGAAATAGAGGTAGAAGTCATGAGAGAGGAAGAAATAATAACAATAACAATGGAAGAGGTAGATCGAGTCATCACTTGAAATTGAGAGGAAGAAATGGCACATGCTAGTTTTGTGGAAAATCTGGGCACACAAAGAAGCAATGTTGGAACTACAAAAGGCCTCAAAATAATGTTATTAATGCCAGTGTTAATGCCACAACTGATGGAGTTTTGGTACTTGCAGCTGGCAACATGGATTCAGATTCATAGGTTCTCAATTTTGGTGCCTCTTTTCATGCAACTCCATGTTGGAGTGCTTTCACAAAATGCAATGAAGGTATGTTTGGTAGAGTTTTTCTTGGGGATAATAAAGAATGTGATATAGTCGGCAAAGGGGATATTTCACTATCGCTGAAAAATGGAAGTAAATAGATTTTAAAAGATGTTAGGCATGTTCCTACACTTAAGCGTAATCTGATTTTTGTTAGTCAGTTATATACACAAGGATGCAATGTTAGTTTTGATTTAGCTTCTTGGAAAGTGTCCAAAGGTCAATTGGTTTTAGCAAAAGGGTAGAAAAATGGAAGTTTATACACATTAGAGTGTAACGGTGAAGTGGAAGCAGCCATGGTAGCTGCGGATAGCAATGCTAAACTTTCACATAAGAGGCTCGGGCATATGAGCAAAATAGGTCTTGAAGTCATGCTTCAAAGAAACCAACTTCTGGGTCTAAAATCGGTTGATTTGGAATTATGTGAGCATTGTCTTTACAACAAGCAAAATTGCACCAGCTTTGTAAGGATGGGTCATGAGAAGAAATCATCTCCATTAGAGCTCATTAATTCCAATGTTTTCGATCCTATAGAGGTAACTTCTATCAGTGGTGCTAATTATTTTGTTCCATTTCTTGATGATTGCACTCACAAAGTTTGGGTTTATATGCTGAATAAGAAATAAGAGGTTTTTTCAAAATTTAAAAGCTTTAACACTAAGGTGGAAAATCAGATTGGGAGAAAGATCAAATGTTTACTAACAGACAATGGAGGTGAGATTTTATCTTCGGAGTTTGACCAATTTTGTGCAGATCACGGTATTTGGCAGATTAAAAAAGTCCTGTACACACCTCAAGATAATGGTGCAGCAGAGAGGTTGAATAGAACTATTTTGGAAAGAGCTCGGTGTATGTTGTCAAATGCCAATTTGGGGAAGGAATTTTGGGCAGAGGCATGTAATACAACAGTTTATTTAATAAACTAAGCTCCTTCATCACGTTTAGATTTTAATATTTCAGAAGACCGGTGGGCTGGTAAGAGAATTTCATTTTCTCATTTGCGTGTTTTTGGATGCGATGCATATGCTCATATTAATAAGGAGCTAAGAATGAAGTTGGATTTTAAATCCAAGAGATGCATTTTTTTGGGTTATGGTGAGGATGAGTTTGGTTATCGTCTATGGGATTCAATCACTAAGAAAGTGATACAGAGCAGGGATGTTGTATTTAATGAAAAGTCATTTCTTAGTTTGCAATCTTAGAACTCATCTTGTGATAATTTTATTCAATATGATCTGTTTAACAATGGGATTCATAGGTAGACTATACCCCAGGTTACATTCCATCCATCCACATTTATCCCCTCTAGCACTATACATCATACTTCTTCTACCACCTCCATATGTTGTCCAATACCACATCAGCCCCTTATGTCTCCTATTCCACTCGTGGTTAGCAAACAGCCACTATTTTCCCACTACCCTGCATCTATACATTTTTTCCCCTGCTTCCTAGCACTCCCATAGGAAATGACGTAGCAAACAAAGGAGCTTCATTCCCCACCCCTATTGCTATGTGGGATGTTGAACTGCTCACACCGCCTCTACCATACTCCCAAACGCGTGACCTCTTGCCGTGGGTAGAAAGCCCACAGCCTGTGCCCCTTTCTATCCTCTCCCCGCATGACAATACTCTCCCAAACCTGTAATAGGCTCCAACATCCACCTTGCCATGCGCCCAATCCACATATCCTCCTAGGCTAGATAAACACACCCAGCGTGAGCAAAATATAGTGCTGCCACTAGACCCTATACTCACTCCAAATCCAAGAGCACAGTCACTTCTCTTTCCACCAGTGACTAAGAATAATTGGGAAACATAGGGTCCTCCACATGAGGCAATTCAGCACATTACAAAGATGTCAGTCATTCCAAATACAAAGACCACTACCATTGATAAAAATCCAAACATTTAGTTGAGGAGATCAACCAGAGAGAAGAAACGTCCAAGGAAATATGATGACTATGAATTATTATTTTCTTTGTGTTCTAATCAGGCAGAGCCACAAACATTTAAATAGACCTATTCTGATGTAAATTCAACATTCTGGTTGGATGCAATGCGAGATGAAATGGAGTCTTTATATATGAACCAAACTTGGTTTTGGTTTCTCTTCCACCAAATCGTAAGGCTCTGAAGAATAAATGGGTCTATCGCATAAAAGAGGAAGATGGAGGACGGAAGAGATACAGGGCCAAATTGGTAGTGAAGGGATTTTCTCAACAAAAAGGTGTAGATTTTAATGAGATTTTTTCTCTAGTGGTGAAAATGCAGACCATTAATTTTGTACTTGGCATGGCAGCAGCATGGGACCTCGAGCTTGAGAAACTCGATGTCAAAACAATGTTTTTACATGGGGACATTGATGAAGAGCTATATATGGAGCATCCAGAAGGCTTTGTCAAATAGGGGTAGGAGCATTTATTTAGCAGGTTAAAGAGGAGTTTATATGGGCTGAAGTAAGCCCCTCGTCAATGGTACTTAAAGTTTGATAACTTCATGACTCAGCAAGGTTTTACTCACTATGAATCAAACCCATGTGTACACCTCAAAAGGCTTCAAACTGGTGACTTTGTGATCTTATTATTGTATGTTGATGATATGTTGACTGCTGATAACAGTATGAGAGCCATTCATGAGCTGAAGACACATTTGTCTCTTCATTTTGCCATGAAAAATTTAGGGGCAGCGAAGAGGATTCTTGGGATGGATATAATCTAAGATAGACATAGGAGAGAAATAAAGTTATCTCAAGAAAAATACATTCTTAAAGTTTTAGAAAAATTTAATATGACAAATGCAAAATCGGTTGCCACTCCATTGGCTGATCATTTCTGATTGTCTTCAAAAATGTGTCCTTCTATTCAAGAAGAAAAATAAGAGATGGCTAGTATTCCTTATTCTTCAGTAGTTGGTAGCCTAATGTATGCCATGGTTAGCACACACCTAGATATTGCCCAAGCAGTGGGAGTTGTGAGTGGTTTTATGAGTAAACCTGGTAAAACTCATTGGCAAGCAGTTCAATGGACTCTTCGATATTTGAGAGGCACTTCCTCTCATTTTTTATGTTTTAACAGTAAGGCCCCTTATATTTGTAGATATGTTGATTCTAATATGGCTGATTTAAATTCGAGGAGGTCTACAATAGGCTATGTGTTTACTTTTGCCGGAGCAACAATTAGCTAGACTTCTTGGAAGCAACAAGTAGTTTCTCTTTCCTCCATCGAGGCTGAATAAATTGCTCTCGCTGAGGGAGCTAAAGAGATAATATGGTTACAATGATTGTTTGGAGAGTTGGGATTTAAACAATCTGCATTTACCTTATTTTCTGATAGCAACAGTGCCATTCAATTGGCCAAAAATTCAACTTTCCACAATCGCACAAAGCATATTGAGACCAAATTTCATTTCATACGTTATTCTCTTGAAGAGGGAAGATTATAGTTAGAGAAGATTGATACAAAGATCAATTCAGCTAATGTGTTCACCAAGGTTGTACCACAAGAGAAGTTTGAATTCTATAGAGCTTCTCTTAGCATTGTCACTACGTAGCCATAAGCATTCCGAGTAGGGGATATCTCTATGTAGCACTTATTGGACTTCAAGTGGGAGATTGTAATGGTTCTATTAGGAAGGGAATATGTAACGGCTCTGTGAAGTCCATCATTGTCATCTATTCCTCTTCCAGGCTATTTTGGTCTTCCCTTTGAATTTTGGTTATTGAATATGTAAAAGCAATCTTTGTGTGTGCTACTGCTATAACTTTTTCATAATCTGAATAAGAGATTATCCTCTTCTTGAAGAGTGGATGTAATCTAGAATAGCTAGCTGGACCACTATAAACATTGTGTCTCTTGTCTATATATTTTATCTTTTATCTTTTCGTTCTGTTTTCAGTTCTCTAATTAGTTTTGGGTCTTCAATTTATTTTCAACAGAATATAGGTGGGAAAGACTTTATTTTTGAAAGTTATGGTAATAAAAATAGGCCACTAATTATGTTACAATGAGTGCTTTGAAGATGGAAAGAAAATGGAAACAAAGGTAAGAATATCAGGGAATATAGATTAGAGATATAGTGTCATGTGGCACTGCTCTTGCTGCTCTTCATTTTACGTTGGAAAACAACAGATTTGTCCTAAAATTGGCTTTGGTTAGAAGCTCTTGACTAGGCCAGCAGAGTGTACATTGTAGTTTATAAAAGGATTTGTTTATTACCCCTACTTGTAGGAGGATTGGCTGGCTTTCACTGCTTCTATCCGGTTTATGGCTTATAGAGCTTTAATAGGACAAGGCAATTGTAATAGCCCGAATAGTGAAACAATATTATAATGTATCATCAATAGACTACATATCTTCTCAAAATATTCAATTTTTCATTTTATTTTGGCAAATTAGACCACGTAAGCTAACTTCTATTTGTTTTTCCATATAAGATCACTTAAAATTAGCGGCTTGTAAACCTTTTTGCTTTCAAGAAAAAGTGATTGTTATTTCCCCACCCAGACTACTTTGTGTTTATTTCTTTTGCCGGTATCTAAAATTTCTTTTTGATGTTTTTCTTTTGAGGGTAGACTACGATGTCCGATGAAGAAGACCCAGATTCTAATGAGGTTGATCAATTGATGGCACTAGGCCACCAATTAGAGAGAAATCCAGTCTCAAGTGATGGCAAATCTGGTATTCAGGTGACAGTGGCGTTGGTGTTCTCAGGAGGAAGTTTCAGCGTGATGTACCAAGTGCCCGAAGGTTTGAATGAGCTGGGGAGGGCTGTTATGAGTGACACAATTGGTTTCAACATATTCTTAGTTGGAGACACCCTGACTTTTCTTCCGTCATTGGTAGTTGCTATTATTTTGGCAACTGTATCGCACAGATCTACAAGACTCGACTATTTCATCCGCATCACTCTATGGGCAACTGTAGTATGCTTTGTTTTGACGTTCCTTGCTTTGGCATATTTGATAGTGTTCCCCAACCATATCTAGATATTTTATTCGTTAGTGGCATGGTTACCATAGCATTGGAATATGGATTTTTTGCTCCACCGTATTCTACCAAGTTTCTGGATGGCCTGGTGTAGCTTTCTAAGAAGCTTTTATTTTCAAAGGGCAAAAGAACATAATTTTTCTGAGATGGAACTTAATGGTTTCAGCTATGCAGGGGCTAAAATGTATCTGATTATATAATGTGTTTGTATTTTTTAAATAATTTAAATTGATAAATAATTGTACTGTGTTTTTTAATTTAATTAATAAATAAAAACAATTTGTCTAATCAGATACATTTTGGCCTCTACATAGACATTGGCGAACTTATTTGTATAAAATTCAATATACAAACTAATATTTTGAATCACTCATATGGAAGTCATTATATTATTTGATTAAAAAGGCTATAGAAGAGTAATAGCATTCAATGCTAGCTTAAGTAGGCGGCATATTTCTTTTTATTATTGCAAATTATAAAAAAGTTTGTAAATAATAAGTTTTAATAATTTATGGTATATACTTTTTATATAAAGTTCATTTATAATTTTTTCATAAAATATGTATATTTTTGTTTTACATATTTGTTAATGAAGTGATTTATTAAAGGATATTAAATAAATTTTGAGACTTATAATGTAGATTATCTTTTCTCTTCACCTCTTTCCAATTTATTTTCTCTAAATTTAAACATTATTTTCTAAAATGTGTGCCATGTATATATGTTGAAAATGACATCAATTATAAAAATAATTAAATTGATTAAGCCATACAATTCTCACTATTTTGTAAGTTCTTTTTTAGATTTCATTATAGAAGTTATAGAGTTAAATCAAGGGAAGCGTAGTAGAATAATAAAGAATAAAAAGGAAAATGAATAAATCAACATTCTTATATAATACCTTTTTTTTAAAAAAATCATTTCATAGAATGTTTGTTTAAAAGTGAGAATGACAAAAAAATATTTTTGAATTGTGTGTATCAAAATTTAATGAAGTTGAACATTTTCATTGTTAACATTTATCTCCATGAAATGTGATTAGGTTATTTTTTCCTCGTATCAAAATTTTATATCAATTTAATTTCTAAAAAGGTTGAAAATGTATAAAAATGAAGAAAAAACCACTATTTCCATTCTCATCTATTATTTCACTCTTGAATTGTGATCTACAACCTTCCAAACAATACAAAGCTAAAATATTCTAAAACACAAATCACAAACAAAGGAATATTAAAAATGAGTAAGGGGAAACACCAACAAGTGCCCATTCAGATTCCTTCCAACATGCATTTATGCAAAGAAAGTTAATAATTCTTATTTCTATAACATATCAAGAAAACTTTTAAGATGCACTATTATTCTTCCTATATATTCCAAACAGTTCTATTAGTAATAAATTTAAAATATTAATAATAAATAATATCTATAATCCTGTAACTAATTTTTAAGAAATGAATAGCTTTAATCGTGTGTGTGTGTGTGTGTGTCTATATATATATATATATATATATATATATATATATATATATATATATATATATATATATATATATATATATATATATATATATATATATATATATATATATATATATATATATATATATATATATATATATATATGATGAAGGGTGCTCCCCTTAGTACCACAAACACATAACAGAAATAGAGAAACAACAACAATAATATGCAAGAATAGAAAATTGGCTTCTTATTATCTCCACAAATGTGGAATTACAAACTTTCAGAATTACAATATGCAAAGCCACATGGGCATTCCCTTACAATATTCTATAGGAAAAATCCTCGAATCAATACCCAGATCTACTACCTAGAACTGCCCTAGACAACACTACAGGCCTTCTTTATATAGGCAATTTCCACCGCCCGAGAAGGTTCCAGAAATTTAGCCCTAAGGGCCGACCCAACTGAGAATTATTTTAGTTTTCAATTTATTACATCAAAGTCGGCTCAAAATAACCTTTGAAACCCAAACAGAAATTTTGAAGGAAAATTATTTTTCATCATTTCAGGTGGCCTGACTTCCGGAGACCATAAGTCATCACCAATTGACCCGATTGACTATTATAACCCCATTTCAGAAACACCATGAAGCGCTCTACAGGCTTGACCTGTGCAAAGCGCCCATCACCCAATTTTTCAACCTCATACGGGGCCTCTAAAGCCTTCAAAACTGAGTTCAAAGTTTCTATACCCTGCTGCCAATACCGAAAATTTTCAATATCTTCAAAACTAGACTTGATCTAGCCATGAAACTTTGCTGGTAGGCTGATATGACTGAGATGAACCTCCACATGTAAAATCAAAACATTTCAAGATCATAAGGCTAACTTACTAAAAATATCAAGTTTCCATAAATAGCAGCTTTGCACAAGATAGCCCTTATTGAATACAAAAATAGAAATATTTTCGGGTGATGAAAGATTACCCTTACACACAGGATGATCCTACATTAGACACTTGGGGTAATTTGAGAAGTGACCCTATCACGACTCAGGTGTGTAGAGGAAAACCAAGACGGTTAACCTCCTCCTTTGTTAGCCATGATGAATCTTCTACAAGTCATCCTTTCCATTTGACCAAATACTCTTCATATGTCCTGTTCCTTGTGCTTCTACCAACACGATTGTCCAGTATGTCTTCAATCTCCTTGATATCTGAACTGGTTGCTGGAATACTCCACTATGTTGCTGCAACCTCATCTTCACACCTCCTTCATGATACTCTGTCAAATCTAAAATGTTAAACACTGGTGAAATATTCAGCTCAGTAAGCAATTCTACCTCATATGCATTTCCTGAATCATGCTTCTTCAGTATCGTACATGGTCCAAACTTCTTCATTTTCAACTTGTTATATGTACCAACCAAAAATCGCTCCTTCCGCAAATGAACTATGCCTTCATCCCCAACCTAAAATTCCTTATGCCTCCTTTTCTCATCTGCCTTAGTCTTATACTATGCATTCATCTTGGTAATATGCTTCCTCACCTCCTCATGGATGTTCTTCAAGTGTTCTGCAAAATCCTCAGCTTCAGCACTACTTATTTCTCCTTTATCTATCTTTCTTAACTCAGATGCATTTCTTCGACTACTTCCATATATAATCTAGAATGGTGATTTACCAGTACTCCTGTTGACAGAATTATTGTATGCAAATTCTGCGTATGGTAAAATCAAATCCCATCCTGTTGGCTTAGCTCCAACCAAACATCTCAGAAAATTTCTCAAACTTCTATTCACCACCTCTGTCTGTCCATCATTCTGTGGATGATGTGATGAACTGAACTTCAAATCTGTCTTCAACTTCTTCCACAATGTATGCCAGAAATATCCAACAAACTTAGTGTCTCTATCTGAAACTATGGTCTTTGGCAAATCATGTAGTCTCACTACTTCTCTAAAAAACAATTCTGCTACATGAACAACATCATTAGTCTTCTTGCAGGGAATGAAATGTGTCATCTTTGAAAATCTATCAACTACTACAAAAATTGAATCATGTCTCCGCTGAGTCCTCGGTAAACCAAGAACAAAGTCCATACTGATATCCTCCCAAGGCTTCTCTGGTACAGGTAATGGCTGATATAACCCTATATTCTACTTCACTCCCTTAGCCATCTGACATACTTTGCAACTCTATACAAACTTCTTCACATCTTGCTGCAACTATGGCCAATAATAATTCTCACCAACCAAAGAAAGGGTTTTATCATGACCAAAATGTCCAGCCAATTCATCCTATCATCTTGGATGATAAAATCCAATCTGAATACCATATCATCTTGGATGATAAAATCCAGCCATTTCGTCCTATCTAGAGTAACAGGTTCTTTACAAGCTTTCCAAGCTCCACCAAAATTAGGATCCTCTGGATACAAATTCTTGAGTTCCTTGAACCCAACCACCTCAATCTGCATCTCTGTCAGTAATAGTTGCCTTCTGCTAAGAGCATCTGCAACCCTGTTAGACTTTCCAGTTCTATGTTTCAAAACAAATGTATAACTCTGCAAAAACTCAACCCATTTCAAATGCCTCTGATTCAACTTTTCTTGACTATTCAAATATTGCAAAGCTTGATAATCAGTATACAAAATAACTCCTTAGGAAGCAGATAGTGTCTCCACTTCTTCAATGCCTGAACTATAGCATAAAATTCCTAATCATAAATAGAATACTTCCTCTTGGCATCATTTAACTTCTCACTAAAATAAGCAACCGGTTTACCTTCTTGGCTCATAACAGCCCCTATTGCGGTACCACTAGCATCACAATCTACTTGAAACACCTTATTAAAATTTGGAAGTGCTAAAATAGGTTGTTTTGTAACTTTTTGTTTCAACAATTGAAAACTCTTTTCTGCCCCATTAGTCCACTTAAACTCTTTTCTATCTCCTCTTATTGTTTCAGTCAAGGGACCACAAATACTACTAAAATTTTTGATAAACTTTCTGTAAAAGCTAGCCAAACCATGAAAAGATCTTACCTCAGTAGCACTCTTTGGAGTAGGCCATTGAAGGATAGCCTGTACCTTCTCTAGGTCCATTTTTAGACCTTTTTCTGAAACTACAAATCCCAAATACACTAACTCTTTCTTCACAAAATAGCACTTCTTCAAATTAATCAACAATTTCTCATCTCTTAGCTTCTCAAACACCATATGAATATGCATCATATGCTCCTCCAATGTCTTGCTAAAGATCAAAATATCATCTAGGTAAACAATGACAAACTTACCTAGAAATTCCTCCAAAACCTCATTCATGAGCCGCATGAAAGTGCTTGGTGCATTGGTTAGCCCAAAAGGCATGACTAACCACTCATACAGTCCTTCCTTTGTCTTGAAGGTAGTCTTCCATTCATCTCCTTCTCTGATCTGAATCTGGTGATATCCACTCTTCAGATCTATCTTTGAGAAATACATAGGTCCACTCAAACAGTCCATAATATCATCCATTCGTGGCAATGGAAACCTATACTTGATTCTAATTTTGTTTATTGCTCTAGAATCTATACACATCCTCCATTCTCCATTCTTCTTTGGTGCTAATACTGATAGTACAGCACAGGGACTCAGACTCTATCGAATCAACCCCTTCTACAATAACTCATGTACTTGTCTATTCAACTCTTCACTTTCCGCTAGTGTCATTCTGTGTGCTGCCTTGTTTGGAAAACTGGCTCTTGGAATCAAATCTATCTGATGACTGATCTTCCTTACCGGTGGTAATCCATCAGGTACATTATCAGATATAATATCTTAAAACTCATTCAACAAATCTACAACCTCTACAGGTACATCCTCTACTTCCTCTTTACCAACTTTTAGAATTAAAGCAAGACACACATGCTCATGCCTCATACCATCTAGGAATTTTTTTCCATCAACAAAAGTTATTCTTGCATTACCACATACCTTTTCTTTGGTTTCCTACAATGGCTTTAGCTTATTTCGCACTCCATCCTTTGTCAGGGAATAGGTATTTGCATGACCATCATGTACAACACATCTGTCAAACTACCATGGTCTACCCAACAAAATATGACATGCATCCATAGATATTATATCACATAGTACCTCATCTTCGTACCCGCCGATCTTGAACTTACTAGGGACTATTCACTGACCATGACCTTGTGGTCATCCTACACCCAGGCAATCCATTATGGATGTGGGTATTTCTATCTCTTGAGCTTCAACTTTGTCACCATCTCTTATGACACCAAATTGTCAGTGCTTCCACTATTGATAATCACATCACAACATTTACCTTCACACTTGCATCTAGTGCGAAACAAGCTCCTCCTTTGTTTAGGTTCATTCTCACCACTCAACAAGACTCTTCTGTTAATTAGCATTTCTCCTCTTTCAGCATCTTCAGAATTTGATGATCTGGCATCTTCATCTACATGTGCAACTCTAGCCTGGCCTTCATTTCTCCTGTCTATTCTGCCTTGGCACTGAGGACATTCAAATGCCCTATGACCTTCTTCTCCACAGTGAAAACATGTTCCATGAAAGCCTCATCTTCCAGATCCTTGTCCTCTTCCTCTTCCTCTCTGATCTCTATTATTCTGATCTTGGAAATGATTGTAATTGTTTCCTCTCTGATTCTGGCTGCTACTAGCCTCATCCTTCTTTTTCAGATCTTCATTTTGGCCACCATATGACCGTCCACCAGATCTTCCACCATGACCTCTTCCATTTTGTCTGCTCTCAAACTTCTTGTTCAGCTTTTGGTATGCCTCCTCAATACCATTCATTCAAACTAGATTCAACTCCTCCTGAATACTTGGCCTTAACCCATTAAGGTATCAGGCAACTTTCTCCTTATTAGCTTCCACATGGCCAATTCTAATAAGGAGTCGCTAGAACTCCTCTGTATATTCCTAAACAGATCTTCCTGCTTGCTTCAAACTTTGCATTTTCTTTAGTAGGTCAAGCTCATAATCAATAGGAATGAACTGTCACTTCAATATATCCACCATCCGATCCCATCTTGTGATTTAATCTTTCCCTCTTCTATTTCTCTCCAATTGAATCTCTTGCTACCAGATCTTCACATGACCTTTCAGTCTGGCCTTCACAAATTTGACCCTATCAGGATCCTCAACATCTTCATACTCAAAATATTCCTCACATTCATTGATCCAGTCGATCAATTCCTTTGGGTTAAGATTTCCAGAAAATGA
>BSBK01015235.1:0-54506 GCA_027943335.1 Chamaecyparis obtusa
GTTAGATAAGACTATTGAGAATCAAAAGATTCAGATGTAGATGTTTATTGAACAGTATAAGCAAGCCATGGAAGGACTAAGAAATTACTGGTTGAAAGGAAGAACCTAGCTATTCTACAAAATGAGATTGGCTACCATGAAGAAGAAATTGATGATATATTTGACCACATTGGATCTAGTTCAGGGAGTATTTCTGATGGATCTGAAAGTATAATCTCTGACTTATCTGAGAAGAATCAACATTTAACCGAACAAGTGAAAGCACTGCAAATCAGTCAAGAATCTAAGATGGTGAGAATGGTAGAAATAATGAATGATACTAGACAAGCTGAGCAAGAAAGGAATCTAGCTATTGAAGACCGAAGATAGATAACTGAACAACTACAAGCTAAAGAGATTGAAATACAAGGACTCATCGATCATCACTTTCAAGTATCTAATTAGATGATGACTGTGAATCAAGAAGTCAACTGAGTGAATGGAGAATTGTCAAGAAGACTTGAAGATGTTACAATACTTAGAGAATAGAATGAAAAATTGAGAAATGAAATAAAGACACAAAAACAACATAATGAGATGATGAGGCTAGCTGAGAACAATTCCAAGAAGATTGATGATTTTTTGATTAATCAAAGAAGATTTAGAAGCAAAGATGGACTAGGCTATATTGGCAAAGGAGAATCATCACAAAAAGTTGAATAGGTCAACAAAAACCAAAATCAAAGACCTAAAGTATTGACATGTTATCACCATGGAAAACCAGGACATACATCTAATGTGTGTAGAAGCAAAGCACAAGGTAAACCTCTTGTCACTCCTAAGTTCAATGGATATTGCTACTATTGTGGAAAGTATGGTCATCAAGCTTATGAATGTAGAGGTAAATAGAATTCTAACAATACTACTATGGAGAAGTTATGTTATACTTTTAATAAGCATAGACACACTACACAAGAGTGTAAGGCAAAAATTAAGCAAGTATGGACTCCTAAGTAGAAGACACAATGCAAGCCTTACCAACCGAAGAGACAAGGTAATTCTTATGTTTGGGATTATAAAACATGGGCTAACTATGTTGCATGTGGTAGATATGGGCACATTACATAAAATTGTAATAGGAAACGATGGCCTGGACAATCAAGAAGCTAGACAAGCACTGGAATGGCATGTTTGCATTTTCATAAGGTCAGTCATTTAAGTAAAGACTGTAGAGACCGAGCACTAGAAGAAGGTCATGTATTTGAGAGTGGAAAAACTATTGTAGATATCATGAGAATAAGGAACAACATGTGGAAGAAGGCATCTAATGAGAATGCTGAGTCAAGCAATGTTGTCGGTGAAACCTTGTCCACTAGATTGGGTGACATTGGTGCTTCCACCTAAGGTGAAATAGGTATGTATGGGACTGACATTTCAAAATGATCACATTTTACATATAGTTCCTTATATATGTTGTGCACATACCAAATTTGCATGAATAAAGATGCATTGTGGTTTATATGTTTTGAGCTAACAAAGTTACACAGTCGGTAAAAGTTAGACCGAGTATTGGTTACCTGTCGATAATCACTATTCAAGGTTAACTGAATAATAGTATCAACTGAGCAAAGAAGTCTTGTGTTAACCGAGCTAATGAAAGATTATAGTAGTCACTGAGTTGATAGTTGTCATGAGATGGAAAGTAGGTAAAGCATTTATTGCATAAAGTTTTGAGTGGGAATATTGAAAATTCTATAAATACACGAAAGATAGAGTTTATTTTTCACATTGCAATTTTAGAGAGCTAAAATTTCACAGAGTGAGTTCGAGAAAGAATCTTTCAAGCTAATTCAAGTAGTTGGAGATCAAACTAAGCACACTCTTCGACACATTCTGAGTAAGTTGAAACCCTACTGAGCATATTTCTCATACTTATCAGAAAACCTAGTTTGATGAAATGGCATCTACTATGAGTTCTTCTAAAGTAGTGGAAGAAGAAGTTAATTTAATTGTGTCAGCAAGCTACAAGGAACCACCTTATAAGTTACACCTTGAAGTTGCCTCGAAAATGGATTCAGCGGGTGCTTTTTCAAGCATCCCACGTAGGGTTTTGTTAACTGAAGATATACGATCATACATACACTTTAAAATTGGGGAAATAGGTGATTTTGATATGTATGTTGTGTATCAGGAACTTTGTAATGAGAAAATAGAACTGAAACTAGAGTACAAAATTGTTGAATCACTTGGTCTTACCAATGCCCTAAATTTCCCAAAGAATTTTAAGAATGAATGGATTAGGGTTATGTTGAGCTGCTATCATGAGGGCACATTCTAGCTAGATAGACCAATCAAGGTCACAAAAAGAATGATTAGCAGGGTTACTGGTTACCCTACTACCGATAAAGCCAAAGCATTCCGAAGCTCATCTCGAGCTGAGATTGAGAAAAAAATGGTGCACCATGGGACGACAGAGCATTGAAAATTTCATCTATTTTGGATCCCAAAGTTAAGTTCACAACACACGTAATTGGGTACAAGATATTTCAATTAAGTAGAGAAAATAGTGTACCATGTAGCACAGTCGACATGGCTCACAAATTGATAAAGAAGGGTCATTATATAGACCTTGCTGAGCTACTATTGAGACAGGTTGAAGAAAATATGAAAACAATCAGGACATAGGAGTCCAATACCTGTAAGTTTGGATCATTACTTGTATGTTTATTTTTCTATCTCTAGAAATTCTTTCCCTCTGTCAGTCACACTGACTGGATAGATGACACACTGATCACTTCACAAATTTTTAATATAATGAAAGGTCTGGGAGATAATGTTGGGAATGTTATAGATAGTTATTTTGAAGATTTTAAAGTAAAGATGAATTTAAGAAGTATAATTTCAAGTTCATTGGTTGAAAAATATGAGATGGACATTTTTTTCTTAGTGAACACTGACCACACTATAATTAAAGTAGTTGATCTGAGAATAAAATGGCTAGAACCTATGGGCTATGAAATGGATCATTATTTTGGTTTGAAATATATTAAGGAACTGTTAGCATTACTGAAGGACATAAAGGCCAAAAGGTTTGGAACCTTTGAAGAAGCTAAGTCTAGAATTAAAATAGGTTTGGTCATCAGTAAAATGACAAGGAAACAAAAGAAAATGAAGAAGTTTTTATCTGAGAAGTTTGGGAATGAATCTGACTCATCTAAGGAGTCACCAGTTGAAACTACAATTGAACGTCAGTTAATGTTGGCTGAAAAACCATATGATAGTGACGAAACTGAGTCCAAAGAAGAACAAGAACCAATACTGATTTCTCCCACTCAAGCTCCAAAGAAGAGGTAGTTGCCAGTGCAAACAGGTGCACGCACAAGGTCATCAACTGCAGCCTTACCACCACAGAAGAAGGTAGCAAAATGAAAGGCTGCTACATTGACAAAGACTTATGTAAAGAAAGGACCCAAGACTATAGCAGAGGCACCAAAGAAAATGAGAAAATTGATAAGAAACAGAGAAGACCTTGAGGATGGTGAAGATGAGAACAATCAATTGAAGTTTTGCAGTAATAAGAATAGGTCAATAGATGAGGTTGCTATAGATATAATCAAGAATGGAAATCTTGCAGATCCAGAACTTAGTAAGTTTGACAGCATGTCAAATGAAGACCAAAACAAAATTGAGGAAGCAGTCATCCACATGATGATATGCTTCAAAAAAATTCCATAAGAGTTTGAATTGTCACTGCCCAAGACATTAGAGGACCGAATAAATAAAAAATGGTCATATGCCTTGGACACTAAGAAGAGGCTGAGGGAACAAGCCCTTGTATCGATTGCACTAGATTTATATCTTGATGAGATTAAAGAGCTCATGGATACTTATGTGCAGAGATTAAAAGTCAAGAATTGAGCTATGCACATAATAGATGAGAATCTGGAAGATCTTGATGAGTCTAGTCAACTTATCTGGAGTTCACTTTTAGCTGTCAGAGAGAAAAATAAGAAAATTGCATTTCAAAATTTGTCTAAAAAGAGAGAGAATTCAAAAGGTAAAGGAATATTCATTGAGGATAATGTAGAAAATAATATTAAAAAGGTATCACTTACTGAGGTAATTGATACAACAATTGGTCAAGAAATCAAGAACAGTTCACAGGATGCACCGAATCTAGAAGTGATTCAGATTGAGGATACAAGTGACAAGGATGTACTCATTGAGGACATCACAAAGAGTGATCCTAATGATAGGGATGAAGATGATGATGTGAATAATGCACAAAACAACACACAGGATGAAGCACAAGTTACCAAGTGTGCATTTCGATCACTACTAGGTGAGCTTCTTGTACTTGTTGAAGCCATAGAGATTCTATCTCAGGAACAACCTGATGGCTCAGAACCCGAGCAACCTAAAGAAACAATAGGGGAACAAAGTACTGAGACAAATGAGCCTGAAGGAAAAGATGCCACTGAAATAGAAATGAATGCACAAGAAGAGCCTAAGGCAATTGAGGAGACCCCACCTAACACCACATCTGAGGCTCCACCTCATTCAATAGACACATAGGTTACTAAGGAGAGAAAGAAGGAAGATAGTGTGTCAACCAGACAGAACACTCCGAGGGTAGAAGACACAACTATTGTCACCATTGCCAAGAAGTCACCACTTGCACTGGAGAAGAAGAAGAAGAAGAAAGTAAAAGGGCAGGTCACTCTAGATGAAGTCATTGTGATACCTGAGTGTGACCTAAGGACCCTTAGCCTTGAAGAATTGAGAAAATATGGGGAATTATGTACAAGAAAAACAACACAAGAGAAGTTGAAGCAAGAGAATAAGAATAAGGAAGTATTATAAAATGTTCGGGATATCTTACAATAGGTAGTACTTGAGGTGAACATAGATGAAGATACTTTGATTATGGATCAACTTGTAACACTTACCAGGAAGATAAATGCACCAGATGTTGAAGCTAACAAAAGAATAGAGGAAAGGGTAGAGTCCAAGATTCAAGATAAACTTGCTAAGAGAATCAGCCAAGAAGTGGCTATTAACAAGGTTAAACTTTCAGAGGTAATAACTGAGATTCAGTGTATTACTAATTCTATTTGCCAAATCTTGTTTAAGCTATGCACTATCAGAACATTCACTGCAGAGATTAGTGAAAAGATTAAACAATTTGAGAATGAAATCACAGTTAGTGGAAATGTAGCTACAATCGAGCCACAAGTTTTTTCAAAGCATATACTTAGAGTGCAAGAACTCAAGTGGTTGATAGCAGATCTCAAGAAGCAAGAAGAGTGGATCACTAATCAGGTTACTAAATTACAGACAAAACTCCTACCATACCTAATTTTTTTTGAGAAGCACCTAGTAAGGGCACAAACGCTTGTTGCAACACCAGAGATTTCTGTGTTGGACAACATTTTTTCTATGCATGCACAAGTCAGTCTTCAGAACATTTCTCTCACCAACTTGAAAGAGGAATGGGAAAACCTCTTGTAGTCATTGAAGAAAACCCATTAGCACATTTTTGACAAGTTGTAAGTATACATTTTTTTTTGTATTTGGCATTACTATCAAAAAGGGGGAAAACATGTATAGAGAAGATGAAGATAAAAGGGGATAACATGTTTATGCCAAATATGTAACTTTTTACTAAGTATACTACACATTACCAGAGCATGCATCGAGGGGGAGTATATAGAATTCTTTTTTTATAAGGATATATGTATATGACAGAGATATAAGTTTTGAGACATAAAGTCTATATACATTCAAGTTTTGATACTAATGCCAAAGGGGGAGATTGTTATCTCTATTGAGCATTAAAGGTTGTCATTAGTATCAAAGGTTATCAAAGACATCAGTTAGTTACCTCTATTATCCTAGTCGGTAAAAGCAAGCATCATGAGCCAGTCGGTTAAGTCTCACAACGAGCACTAGACAGTTTTATCGAGCATCAGACACCAATACTGAGAGATAATAAACATCGAGCATTAGAGTAATTACTGAGTAGTTTATACAATGTTTACTGAGGATCATAGAAAATGACATAGTAATTAGGAATGGCACATTCTTCTATGCAAATGGTTACAACAGAATCAAAAAATGTTTTACCAAGATCGAGGATCATTTATTTTTGAGATACAATGAAGATATTTTGTAAATGTTAGATCTAGGTTATTTTTATACACCATTGATCTTAGGGTTTTCTCTAAGATATTGTAACCTAATTCTATTAAGCAACATAAAGTAGTATGCTATATAATTGCATGTTTACACCATTTTGTTGTGAACTGATGTATGAGTGAAGAAGCACTTGAAGCACTAGCCATCCTTCAAGATTATTAGTTGACAGAGAAGAACAAATTCAGAGATAATCAGATTGAGCAGAATCAAAGCAGGCTAATTGAGTAGTTCAAAGCAGAGATTCATCATAATAAAGGTGATATAAATTTAGTACTTTATTGATTTGCATCAGACAATCTAAGTTGTCATTAGCAGATAGTTACCTATTGCTTTCTAACAATTATAATAGAGTTTTGGTTAAATCTCTTAACAGATTAGACTTAGCAATCTTTTGTAAATCTCTTAACTAAGTACACACTTCAGTAGTGTTGTTAAAATCCTATCACTAGGTAGATCTAGTTGATCTAATATGTTACTCCTAATAGGGTAAGATCACCAGAAGTGATCATCACTTGTAGCCCTAACAGGAAAACCTTTTCTATTTGCAGTAGTGAAGAATTTGTGGGTGTCATCCCCACCACAGTTTTTACCTTCTAACAAGGGTTTCTGTGTTACCAAAATACTTGTGTTATGGGACTGTTATATTGTTGATTTCATGTTATTTACTTTTACAATTTGATTAGATGAATGATACATGCATTTGATCAAAGTTATTTTGCAAGGTTACTATTGTTTATAGTTTTAGATCTCAAAGGTTTTTAAGTAAAATTTTTTGTGGGCATTGATTCACCCCTCCCCTCTTAGTACCCTATCTCTCCTAATCCAACATCTCTCTCTCTCTCTCTCTCTCTCTCTCTCTCTCTCTCTCTCTCTCTCTCTCTCTCTCTCTCTCTCTCTCTCTCTCTATTAGCCACTGCCACCTTCTCACTCTCTCTCTTCCTCTCTCAGTCCCCAACAACTTCTCACTCTCTCTTCCTCAATGGCCGCCCATGAATTTTTTAAATGGCTGATTGATTTCCTTTGCTTCTTTCAATGGCCATCCATAATTTTTCTACAGTCTTCCAACCTTTCATACATAGTTTTAAAATACATATTAATATATTATAGATATAATATAATATATAATATATGATATATAATGTAACATTTAATATTAATATATATTAAATAATATTTAATGTAAAATGTATATTATATAATATTTAATATATAATTGATATTATATAATATTTAATATATATAATATATATTCTAATATATATCTAATATATAGTTTTTTATATATAATATATCATATGAAGGATAGACAAATGGGAGGGAGAAAGGTGAGGGAAAAGTGAAAAATCAAAATTTTGCCGGCATTTTCGGGTACCCTATTAGGCTCGGTATTGCTTTGTGCACCAAATCTACACGGTCAACTATTGAAATGTCTCAAAAATGTGTTTTTCCCCTATTTCTCTGAGTTCTAGACTTCGACCATGTAGATGATGACTTTTTTTCACCCGAATTTGATGAAATGAAAAGGGTATCTAAAGGAGATTATCAACATTCAATTGATATAATTGCTATCAAATTTTGAATTTGCTAAGTAATTATTAGTTATTTTCTAATTGAGTTACCTCTAAAGTGTTGATTTATATACTGATTGAAAAAAAAACTATAACTTTTAGATGGTATAACATTTTTAAAATCTGAAAAATGCGTCACATTCTATGCTTTGCCTACTATAAGGAATTTTTTTTAAAAATTTTTTTTGTAAAGTTTTGAATGAGTTAAGGTGGTCAGACACGTGAGTTTTTTTATTCTGAAAAAATTGTAGTAGAAAAATCATAATTAATTATTTTTTTGGAATAAAATTACAAAAAAAATTGCGTCACATCTGGGCATGAGTCTACTACTTATATATAAAATCTTATAATAAAATATTATCATTTGATTATGATTAAGTTGGTCAGACATACACCTAATTCTTATTTTTTTCTAGAAATTTTTGTATTGCTGCATTGAAATCTATACTTTTCACCAATCATACTATCTTTTTTTCAAAAAAGGCCTAGTAGTTTATAAACTACATTCAATTTTCTACAGATTCTATTATTACAAATTTTTGATATTAGGTTGATAGCTAGTTGAAATTTTCACATCAAGTTGACTAACCTTGATTTGCTGATTTTTCATTGCCACTTAAGGGCATAGTTTCCCCCCTCATGATCTTGCATAGACCCTCAAGTCATCATATCCTATAAGTGTCAATATTCATATCATATAGAGATAAAAATGCATATATGTCAGTATCCATCATAAAATATCCATCAT
The DNA here is from genome assembly GCA_027943335.1 of Chamaecyparis obtusa. Lineage (NCBI taxonomy): Eukaryota > Viridiplantae > Streptophyta > Pinopsida > Cupressales > Cupressaceae > Chamaecyparis > Chamaecyparis obtusa. The sequence continues at coordinate 8,494 of BSBK01015235.1, forward strand.
ATAGAGTCTATAAATCATCAAAAATAATAAAAGTTAGATATATAATGTCTGATGATATAAAATATGTAACAAAGTGTCCATTAAGTTAAAATACATAATGAAACAAAGCATAAATCAATAGTGTATACAAAGTGTCTAAGATCAACTACCACCTAAGTCAGTATGTCTTTGTCTACATACTAAAATGGAAGGTCCAACCTCCTCTATATCACATGTCCCTTTCTATGGTGTAGGAGTATGTGATATTCATCCCCCACTATCCTCTAGTACCCGATGGTGTAGTGTAGTCTTGACACCATATGATCTCTCTCAGAAGCTTCTTGTCCACTGGTCTCTCCATACTACCTATCTGTATGCATCCTTTCAATAGGTGATCTCCCTACCTACTCTCAACATCATCTGTAAGATATTTGTATGTGGCACCAAGGACTAAGTGGTCTCTATCTCATCTAGTAGTGTGTCAACCTCTCCAAGTTTGTGTACATGTTTGTGTCTTTCTCTCTCCCAATCACTATCAGCTCTCCCTCTAGCTGCTCTATCCTCCACTCTAGCTCTAGGATTCTATCTACCTACACCTATGTAATGGCTAGTCTAACCAGAATAGAATCTACATCTATATCCTCCTCACCTTTCCCCTCTCTCTATATGTATGGGTCCTCACAAATAATCTCCATGCCTAAGGGCTCATCTAATGTAGCTATGTTCAACATAGGCTCATCTATGACCTCATCCATAGGAATATCCTATCTTGGGGCATCTCCATATCTCACTATCTCTGCCTCTTCTTGTTCCTATGCTAGAGGAGGCCTAGGTGCCTCTCCCTTTCTTGGATCTTCTCAAGGTACATGTAATAATATATGTGGTCTATATCAAGCTTCTATCTAACTCCTCCTCCTCTCATCTTGGGACCTCTCCATCTTCTCCCTCCACCTAGACCACCATCATCTCCATCACCTCTCAAAACTCTACCTCTACCTCTGTCTCCTCTCCCACCTCTACCTTGTCTCCACCTCCACTCTCTCCCACTCATCTCCAGCATCTCGATGAGTTGGTCTCTCACCTGGTGTTGTCAATTTGTGGATGGGATGATCTCTCAGGTATCTCTCATACTCTGTTGAAATCCTAGGATCTACTACTTCACATCTCATGGTCCATGCCTAAAATGGTATCTCCTAAAATTCCTACCATGCATTATCAAAAATTATCATGGGTCCCCAATCCTATTTCTCTTGACGAGTCCTCATGAACTCTGCCATACCCTATGGTTTCCCCTCAATGAAACCAAAGTATCTCAACACCCTACCCACCATCTGTCTCTCTATAATGAAGGTAGTCCACCTTATTATCAATCTAGTCTCAAAATAGTAGCCTAGATGTCTCTCATCCTCTCAGGGTTCACAATTTAGATAGGGCCTCCATATCACTACATCAATAGTATCCAACACATGTTGCCAATACTCTAGTTGACCTATCTTCTCCTGGGACTAAATAGATGCTTACAAGAAAATTTATAGTTGTCCAACACCCCTACATCTCATAGCCACTAGTCATGTGATCTCTATGTGCTCCCATGCCCAAATATGTAGTAAGGTGACACCTACTGAAAGAGATGCTCATCTCTGGTAGACCACCTGGTGAAAATCATGGTATAGGTGTGCAAGAAGGAAAACTCCCTAAGAAAACTGGGTCCCCTCCTCCATAATCCTCTGTAATGTCCTATGCCAACCAACTACAAATCCATGTGATCTCCTATATGGTCATACATTAACCCCAATCACCCTAAACAACCCTACAAGAAGTGTCTCATATGGATCTACCATGTCCTCTTAGTTGATATTTGGCTCATCAATTTCATCATCCCCAAATAGTACTCTACATTTTTCTAATCCCCCATGTGTGCCATACTGTACCAACTCTCTAGTGATGGTAAATCAAAGGATGCAATATACATCCTCTACGGTTATAGTCCTTCCTCCTATAAGGAGTTGGAAGGTACTCGTATCAGAGTGTCATCCCTCTACAAGTGCTCTTAGCATTTCTAGATTCACTCTGATCTTGAGCATGTAGATGATATGATATAATCTAGTTTCTCAAATCAAGACTCTTTCCATCTCTGATAGAGTAACTCATAGGCTCTAAGTGATAGGATATATCTCCCTCAATATCATAACATTGGTAATCTCCTCCTATCAATACATACACATGACATATAAGGTAAAATATAATATCAACCAATCTATGATATACCTATCTATCCTATGACTAAATCTATGACATATTTATCACATAGTTCTATCAATTGTCTTATCAAGTAAGTTAACTAGAAAACATACAATGACATTGACTGACCTACACACACTTATCAATAGGATGACATAGAAAATCAAACAATCAACTTTGGTTTTTATCAAATCAATAAGTTTACCTAACTCACTACATTCCCATTCATGAGTGTGCAACATAAAAAAATGTTTGTGTAGAACCCCTAACTACTTCCACAGATTTAACATTTGTACAATTTTCCTGAATATTTGTGTAGCCAAAATATATGTTTGTGCAAAACTAACATTTGCGCATATTTGTTTTAAAAATTGATAGACATCCTAATTTCCTAATACATTTGCAGAAGAGCCCTAAGAAAATATGCAGAATTAACCTACTTCTGTGCAAACATATATTTTGGCATTCATGCGTTGCAATTGTACATTCATCCTATGATTAAGACAAAAAAATTCCTACCTACAAAATTCACATCGAACCTATCCAAAACTATCACAAATCATATCTAATCTATAAAATTATGGAGTATCGATCCACCTACTAGCTCTCCATAGTCGGATGGCCATTGGAATTGTCTAACACACTTGAATAATTGATCTGCAAGTGAGAATGATATCTTGCTAGCTCTAAGATCTTCTCCCTCCAAAGCTCTAATCTCCTAATGACAAGTGTGTAAATGTTACCGCATTTGACTTTTTCACTCCCATATATATCCTATGTACCCTATTTACTTGGTGAGTGGACCCTACCTTATCTACTTCCTCCATCCACTCATTTCATCTTTGTTTCCTTCATTTCTTTTTTGTGAGATTGATGGTCAACTGAAAAAAACATTCTAATAATTCATTGATTAATCTCCCAAGGGGGAATGTTAGCATCACTTTTGACCTAGGTAGGGGAAATGTGTTGTAGACCGAGTTTTCTTCAAAAAAATGTGACAAACACATTATTTCAAAGAGGGGAAAAATATATACACTTAAAATTATCTTGATAGATTAATTGAATATTATTTAATTAATATTTATTTCCTCTATTGCTAAGTAAATTATTTAATTTATTTAGTATATTCATCTACATTATTCTTCTTATCCTAAGTCTCCTAATTAATCTTATTAAAGTGATTAAATTAATTATTTAATTGTACAATCACTATATGACTAAGTCTTGTACTCCATCTCATAGTCCTAGTCACTTGACACATCATCCTTGCCAAGAAAATTAATTAATTTTAATTATTTATTATGCATTTTTATCCTCACCTATGTGTCCTATTCTTAAGGACTATGTGGCCTTATGAGACTTTGTCTCATGACCACATGTCCTCATAGAAATTGGTCTATGTCACATTTCCTATTCCTTAGGAGTTTCTTTATCCACCTCAAGAAGTCAAAGATGACTCAGGGGACACTTGTACTAGACTCCTCATGAGAAAAATGTCTTCCCACCTTATTCTTAAGGGTCATTTTGAGACACTTGACATGTGTCTTTCCCTTCCACCTTAAACTCCCTCTTATCATTAATGTCAGAGGAACATCTCCCCTATTTTTCCACTCACATTCCAACTAAATCTACATTTTGCTCAACTCCTCTAACTATGTCAATTTTATCCTTAGGATCTTCTATCTTTCAATCTCCACCCTTGGATCTTGCCACCTAGGCTTTATGTCTTCAAAAATCTATAAAAGGATCCTTCCTCTTCCTTTGTGAGGCTAATTAGAATCTTGAGATTTGAGAACTAGCGTCTTTTAACATTCATTTAGTAATCAAGAAATATAGTTTTGTTATGATCATCCCATAGCATCCATATCCATCAATCTTGCATCATCCACCATTTAATAGTGAGCATTCTAGGATTTACCCTAGTTTTTCATTTCATATCCACTATCTCCACACTTTGAAGACATCTTGAATGAGAATATTTATAAGCATGAGAGCTCACCAAATCAAGTATTCAAAGCTAGGAGGACAATGGAGACAACCTGCAGTGGTAAGTGAAGGTAAAAATCACATTTGTTTTAGTTACATTTGTAATATTCATTGTGTGTGCATCTTTAGATAGAATTTGTAGCTAATTAGTGGGTTTATACTTCATTTCTAGGATAGGATACATAATTTGTATAGAATATTAAACATGAATTAGTAGTAATTTTAAATTCTTCACCTTTGATTTATAGGAAATATTATTCTACTTGTAAGTGACACAACATAACCCGTAAGGGATAAAATTTTTCTCATGGGAAATATAACTCTTCTTACATGTGCTAAAATTTAAGCTATAGGCAATATAATAGTAAGAAACATAATTATACTATAAAAGTGATAGAATTATGTTAGAAAGAAATAAAAGAATTAGAGAATGTGACAAAATATGACAAATAGCTGACTCCCTAAGGTATATGCGACAAAAGTTTATGTACATGCACTAAAACTTAGTGTACATAGGTGACATTCTTTTGTACACAAGTGATGAAATTTAGTGTATTGACAATGAAAATTTCTTTAAAAGTTCTTTTCTACGTAATTTGAACTTGCAAATGTTAATTCTACAACCAAAAATAGCTCAAAAACATGTTTGTGAAGTGTGAGCCCCAAGATGGACACCATTTGTGTTGTGTAAATTTTACAAACCTTCATGAAACATTAATTCAACATTCTTTCAACTTGAAACCATTAGATCAATCCAGATTAGTCAAATCAAAATGAAAGAGTCAAAAGCATTTCATGGATCTCTAACTACAAGGAGTTAAAGATTTCTCTCAATTGTAATAGATCCTTAAGTGATAACCTATAGTACAAGAATATGAAAAGAATGAGGAAATTATTATATAGGATACAATATTGATGCAAATGAAACTATATTGATACAAATTAAACTATCCTAAATGCTCAAATTCATTTAAATCTTGTTGAAATCACTTCATTATGACATTACTAGATTGAAGGTTCTTAGTTAACATGAACTAATTGTTGTGAAACTTTTATGCAATTGAATCTAAAATGCCTATAGATGAAGATGGGTCTCAATTAATCTATTTGTGCATCATATTTATATGATTTTACAAGGTGTAGGGGGTGCGTTAAATGTGAGTTGAGTAAACCATGATCAAGGTAAGAGGTTGAGTTGTGTTTGTTGAGGTGTCTGATTCAAGCGTACAAGGTTGATTCCCAAGGTTGGATGGTCAAATCCTTTGAGTGATCCATGTGCACATTTTCATTTCATCCTATTGGTTGATCCAATTTTGTCATGTAGTGGTAGGTGAATTTTTTTAGGAATAATTAATTCAAAATAATTAATTATATTAGCCATGTATTGATATTGAATGGGTTGGATTTAATTATTTAAATGAACTATATAATCAAGTGATCAATTCATTCACATAGTTATTTAATTTTTTATTTTAATTAATCCAGTGGCTTGAATTTCACTGATATTTTATATGACCATTTTTAGGTGTATACAACTTGAATCATGAAGATTCTATAAAAATTCCATTTGATAGCTTTATATGTATCAAATGCTCTTCAAGTAATAAATAAATTTCTTCCAAGGATATGTTCGAGTTCCCTCTTCATGCATTGGAATTTTTAACACAATTGAGCTAGAGACCCCTACTTTGGAAGCCTTCTAAAGTATATAAAGCTACACTTGAGACCCTATCCCAAAGGCCATTTAGGAGTGGCTCAAATCCCTTTCTCTATGTACCCTCATATTAGATGAAATTATTTCATCTTTCTAAATGAAGAAACCTTATTCATGAGGCTTCTTAGAGTAGTTCTTCATCCCAAGGTTCTTTATTTTCTCAGAGACCTTTTTGATACAAATCATAACCCATTTTATGATTTTATTGATGATCCTTTATATAAACATACCCAACAGTGTCAAGCTTTCTATCATGGTTTAAACCATTTGATTGTAATGGTTGTTTTATTAGCAAAGAAAATTAAGATTTATTTGACATAATCAATTCTCTCTCTCTCTCTCTCTCTCTACACACACACACACACACACACACACACACACACACACATATATATATATATATATATAATGGAAAATATGGATGGGGTTTAGAACAATGGGGCTTTTTACATAAAAGAGACCCTAAACTAATCTTTAATGGGGTTTAGAACAATGGGGGTTTTCACATAAAAGAGACCCCAAACCAATATTTAACACACACATGAAATTGTAATGATATGGAAAGTAAATCTAAAAGACTAATATTGAAATGAAGAAATGAAAAAGTATTTACCTCTGAAAAAGAATTTGCTGAAAACCTTGTCAAACGGTCTCGGAAACTATTGATTTCCTTTCATTTGAACCGAAACTATGAGATCTACAAAACCCACAAATCTTTTTCTTTTTTGAGAAAGGTCAACCTTGACCCAAATGAAGGTCGACCTTGATGCCAAAATGTTGACTTTGACCTACATTGCTCTGATGGAAATTCTATTCATGGATCCCGAAAGTGTGCCAAAAAGGGTATCCAGATGTGCACTATAATTCATTATTTTGCACCTATTCCTACAATAAAAATAGTTTTGTTTGTTGTGGGGGTGGGGGTGGGGGGAGGGGTTTTCCTTGGTCAAACCCCAATTCAGGAATTAACCTTGAAATTGAATTGAAATTGTAGTAATAAAAAAATTAAATAGAACAATTCACCTTGCTTATGTTGAAACCCTTGTGGAGGATTCAAATCCTTGAATCCACAAGTATAGATGCTCCAAATGAATGTAGAGTTGAATGTAGGATGTCTCAAATCAATTGTCTTTAGATATTCAACACAAATCTTCAATGGATCTTGGAATAGGAAGAGGCTTGGATGGAAATGGATGGAGAAATCTTAAACAACATGGCTCCATAGAGATTTAATCCTTCAATGGCTACCAATGGATCTCCTTGATGAATTGGATCTTGAGTGCTTGAATTCTTTCTTTCTCCTTCTTTCTTGCTTCTTTATTTCTTGTTCTTGTGTTGTGATGAATGATTGAGTAAACTTGAAGGATGAAATGAGAGGAGAAGACTTCCTTTTATAGTGATCTAGGGAACAAACTTCTAAAGAGGTCAACATAGGGGAAATAAATTCCCATTAAGCCTATACCCCTAGAAATAGACCTAAATTAAATATAATTTAAGAGTTTGCCATTTTGAATCACAAAACAATCGAGTGGGAAGCGCAAAAATAAATCTTTCTGAAACCTGACATCTAGAATCCTTAGATTTTGAAATTTGGACCCTGGGTCAAGGTTGAGGTCGACCTTGACCCAAAAAGGTCGACCTTGACTTCAAGAATCTTAGAATTTCAAATCAGGATGCTAGAAATAGGCCTAAAAGAAGTGGAAAATGGGGTAGAATAGGGGAAAAAGATAGATCCAAGTCAAAGAACCATTCAAGGCATTTGACATGACCCCAAACCACTTACTCGGAGGGCTAAACTAGTCCTAAATGGAAGTGCTTCCATTTTCCAATGATACATTTAGCCCCCACTTTTGCAAGAGTATGGACTCAATGTAAACTTTTGGTAAAGGAGATCACAAAGAAAGAGAAGATCTTGTTGAAATCAAAGGAACAAAGCAATCCTCAAGCCCCTAGGGACTCAAGTCTTTGTCACCCCAAGATTACAATAAGTGAGAAATCTCTAGAAAAAAGAGAGAAAAGGGAGGAGTGGCTAGCTCACCTAGTAAGATGTGTGTATCTCACTGTGAACCACAAAAAGGATAGGATGGTCCACTAAGCAAGCACTTGATAGTCACCCCATAAAGTTGTACACCTTCTAGTGGCATTGTGCATGTATGTAGTGCATCTTCTGATGGCTTTTATGAAGTACCCATGGATCCATATCCTCATATAACCATAAAATACATTTGTAAAATGCATATCTCTTCATGATTTAGCAACCTATGTACATTACCTTCCGAGGATTTAGCATATTTGAAATTGAAAATGTGTGTCTCTTTAGGATTTAGCAACTTATGTCTGTTACCTTTCAAGCATTTAACATCCTACAAAACAAAAGGTTAGAACAAAAATGCATAATATAGAATGAGGGAGGCCGTATATATGCCCCCCTCCTTAAGAGGGAAAAATACATACTATTTTGACATGTTAAGGAAAGAAAAGAACAATAATACAACCTTCTTCAACATCAAGACAATATCTATAGACAACACCTAGTCCAAGCCAAGAAGGTCACAGCTCCTATGACGCCATGGAAGGGATGAATGAAAAGAGATATCATGAAAGATGGGAAAAAGTAACCCTTGCAAGGGATAGCACACTATTAAGCTTCCAAGGTGAGAGATTTATCAACCATGGAAACCCAAAGTCAAACAATGAAAATAGGTTATGATCAAGGACATAGATCCTCAATGCAAATTAAAATTTCCATGTATGATTGGATATCACATAATAGATAGATACTGCTTAACCAAGGGAAAAGTGGATCCTAGAAAGACACAAAAGAAGGAGATGGCATCCTTACCCCCCAAGCATAGGAACAAGGATGGAAGGGGACCTATTATATTGATCACAACACTATACAAGACAAAAATCCCCCAAGGATTAGGCTAACATTGTTTACATAATGTGGAGATCCATAATAGGAACATAAATATTATTTAGAGAAAATAGGATTGAAATATAACTCATTGCCACATGATATATAAATAACCTTACTATCAATGAGCTGCCTAATCTTATAATGTAAAGCTTGACATTCACTAGTAGAGTGATCATGAAATCTATGATACAAACAAAAAGGAAGAGTCTTCAAGTGTGGACTACATTTACTTTTGCCTTTAGGTCTAGTAATCATCTTAGCATGAAGGAGTTTAGGAAAAAAAACTTCTTGGTCAAATTCCTTCATAGGTTCATCATGTTTTGAAGTGTTATTTGAGATGTTGTTAACATTGATTTGTTGTTGAGGATTAAATCCCAATCCACAAGAATGCTCATGCCCCCCATTCTGTAAGGTAATTTGAATTCCATGTTTATGCTTACCACATCCTTGACCATTGATTCCTTGTTTAACTAGGAAATGATAACCAAGACCATAACGAGAAACCATATCAAAAGGAGTCAATGGAACTTTAGTAGTTACTCTATCATCATTAGTAGGTTTGACAAATTCATAGTGGGTAGAAGCAGTGACAAAGTTATTATGAAGGGCATTAGAAGCAGAAGAAAAACCTCATTGTTCAAACTCTCTTTTTTGCTTCATAAAATCAAGATCAGAAACCTTATACTCTCCAATAAAGGTAGGATTACAATACAAGGTTCCCCAATCATCACTAGGAAGAGTATCAAAGGAAGAAGGATTACTATTAGGAATAGGAGTAGTGTGGGTTTGAATATTCAATCAAGGATTTGGCACATCATCCACATGAAGTGTATACATCATGTTGTTATGAATAAACTTGACTTTACAGTGAAGGATGGAAGGAACAACATGCATCTCATGCAACCAAGATCTACCCAAAAGGAGGTTATAATTAAGGGGTCTAGGTATAACATGAAAAGGAGTATTTAGAATGATCAGACCTACTTTGATAGGTAAGGTAATGATGCCCAAAGTGTTCTTATTAATGTTATCAAAGCCACGTATAGGAACATTGTCAGGTTGAATAGTTGAAAGATCAACTTTAATCACTTTGAGCATGTCCATGCTACAAACATTAAGCCTAGATACATTATCAATCAAGGTCCTATGAATGATACTCTTATTGATAGTAACAACAACCATAAGAGAATCATATTGATTCTAAACTTCTTTAGAAGGTAAATACTTTTGAGTAAATATAATGTCAGGAGGACTTGGGGTAGCAGGCATGCACTGTAAGAAGGTATTGATGTTCTCTTGATTACGAGGTAGAGTGGGAAGAGTTTCTAGAGATTTTTGCAAAGCTTCATAGTAGGTAGGTGAAGTTTGAATAAGCTCCCATAAATAAATCTTGGTAGGGGTATTTCACAATTGGTTTATCAAATCATACTCCTTGCTAGGAAGATGGGGTGGAGGAGGAAGAATGGGTTGAGAAGGTGGTAAAGAAGTAGAAACCACCAGATTAGGTTGAGGGTTATTCCTTGTACGATAGGTGTGAGCTATTGAATCTTGATTATTGAAAGAATCTAAAGACTCCATAGGTTTACCTTTGATAGTAATGTGAGGACAACCTTTGATAGTCAAGAAGGGTTCTGGATAAACTATGTTAGTTGCCTCAACACTAGAAAATGATTCACAAGAAGGAAGGAAAGAAGACATCCTTAGAGGAGATGAGGTAGGATCTTGATTCTCCATAAGATTATCACTAAGAGGGAGAGAATTAAGGGAATTCATATCATTCTCCGCTAATGCCTCATCACTAAAAAAATCCCAAATGGAGGTAAAGCATCTATAATGTCATCTTCTTTTGCTAAAATATCTGCATAAGGGGAGTGTGTTTTATAAAAAGAGTCACCTTCATGTATTAATATGTCATCCATTAATAAATCACCCTCTCATATCAAAACTTCTTCATGAGGAGGGGATAAATCAATATCTTTATCTAAGGGATCATCCACAATGGTTTCATGATGAAGATAGTACTCAACATCCAAATCCAAAGGTTCATCCCAAATAAGAGGATTATCATCCCTACCAATAAATCACATTGTAGGAGCACCATAAATTAGTAAAGCTTGATCCCTAAAGGGGAAAGAAGGTAAATTATATTCTAAAGTAGGCTCATAGAAAAGACATATATTAAGAGAAGAATTAACATCAATCCCCAACTCATCTCCATAAATAGAAATATGATGGAGAGATAGATTAAAGTCATCTTCTTGCTCTAATATATCCTTACAAGGTAATACAAGAAGGACAAAGCAACATCACACGCACTAAATGAAGTCCTTCTAGGTTTAACACCATGTAATGGTAAGGTAAGAGGAAGATGTTGTGTAATCTCAAAAGTTATAGAAGAATATTTGGAAAACACTTGAAACAACTTGTGCAACATGATAACAAATAAAGAAATGCATAGAAAATAGATCTAGATATATCCCAATGTATTCAAATGAAATTTATAAGCATGAAAAGGAAATCAAACACCACAAACAAAATAGGGAATCTAATTCCACAAAAGATAGGGGGTAAGCTTGTCGGGTTCACCAAAATGTATAGTGGAGGTGAACAAACAAGATAATACAAAGAGAAATCTAACACCAAAAAGAAAGAATTGCCGTAAAATGAGTTCACCAAAATATATGATGTAAAATATGGATGGGGTTTGGAACAATGGGGGTTTGCACATAAAAGAGACCCTAAACCAATATTTAAGGCATACATGAAATTCTAATGATATGGAAAGTAATCTAGAAGACTAATATTGAAATGAAGAAATAAAAAGTATTTACCTTTGAAAAAGAATTTTCTGAAAACCTTGTCAAATGGTCTCAGAAACTATTGATTTTTGCTATGCTGAAATTGAAACTGTGAGATCTACAAAACCCAAAAATATTTTTCTTTTCTGAAAAAAGGTCAAACTTGACCCAAATGAAGGTCGACCTTGACCCCAAAATGTCGACCTTGACCTGCGCTGCTCCGAAGAAAATTTTGTTCACAGATCCCGAATGTTTGTTGAAAAGGGTATCCAAATCTGCACTGTAATTCATTGTTTCGCACCTATTCCTACAAGAAAAATGGTTTTGTTTGTTGGGGGGGAGAGGTTTGCCTTTGTCAAACTCCAATTTAGGAATTAACCTTGAAATTGCAGTAATAGACAAATTAAATAGAATAATTCACCTTGCTTATGTTGAAATCCTTGTGGAGGATTTGAATCCTTGAATCCACAAGTGAAGATGCTACAAATGAATGTACAATTTACTATAGGATGTCTCAAATCAATTATCTCTAGATCTTCAACACCAATCTTGAATGGATCTTGGAATAGGAAGAGGCTTGGATGGATATGAATGGAGAGATCTTCAACAACAAGGCTCCATAGAAATTGAATCCTTCAATGAATACCAATGGATCTGATGCAGTGCAAGGCAGGAGGATCCCCGATGGAGATGTCCTAGCCCCCAGCAAATAACCACACACAAGAATATAATAACAATATAGAGATATAGATCCACACAATGCCAATACTCATAATAGAATCATTATATTTTCATCCAACATGCCCGACTGTAAGGCCTTCCGGGTTACGGCCAAATACAATGCAATTACAATAGAAACTCCATAAGATCTCACAAGATCCAAACCAAAACCCTAGCTAGCCCAGATCCACACACTGGTAGGAACCCCCAAGGAAGATCTAAACTTGTGCTCGCAAGCCCACCAAGCAATCTCCTTGTTTCCCAAGCCGCAGCTACTAGCTCTCCTCAAAACTCACTCCACATCCACCTCCTCTTCTCCCAAGTGGATGAAATGAATCCTAAAGACTTCCCCCACAACCTCTACTTATACCAATCTAAGCCACAGGTCAGCCCTGAAAATAAATTAAATACAAATACCGAAATTAAATGCCACAAGTCGGCCAACAACAACAATTAAATTTCCAAAATAGATGTCTTAGTAAAATTGCAATATCTCCTAGCTCCGGATGAATTAGAACTCGTGCTTCGAACCGTAGGAAGAAATATAGGCCCTCTTCAATCCTTGAAATTTTCAGCCTCTAAATATTTGTGGAAAATTACTTATATGACCTAAAATAGGCACCAAAATCCCAAGCAAGGCCGAGCTCCTTCTAGGCCATGCTGAGAAACCAAGACCATTAAATACATCAAAACCAATTACCCAAGACCCAAGTGGGTTTATCCAACTCTACCAAACCCCTCACATATGAAAATAAGTCCACATGACTCCATCAAATTTCCCAAACATGCAGGATAGCCAACTACCCTGGGATGCTCCTGCATCAGACTCCCCAGGTGCGAAAAGAAGTATGCCTCATACTTTGACACTTGATGAAATATCTGCAACCATCTTCATCTTCACCAAAGGCTTCCACTCCAATAGGGACAATAGAACCAACAAGCAAATCATCCAAATCTGCATCCATCTGTCAACCACTAGAATCTCAACCATCCAATCAACATGCTCACTGCCAGGAACAAACTAAACATAGTGCCTCACCAACATTCTCTGTAGCTGATCACTACCAACAACAACAATATCCTTGAACATGAAATCCATGTCACCAACATGTAAGCTCAAATCCACAATAGGAGCAACATGTAAATCCTCAACCATGTCAACCACCAACAGATTCACATCAGGAACATACAGATCCGTAGTATCATGTAGATCCTCAACCACATCAACAACTAGTGAATCCACACCAGAAACATCCATATCAACAACATCCATATCACCAACATATGGATCACCACCCTTAGCAACCTGATTATCCACGACCAAGTGCTCCATAATTTCCATGTCAGACTCAACCAACTGATCATGAAAACCAATCTCAATCACAGCATCGACAAGGTTAGGAAGCTCCATAGAAACATCCACAAGTTTCTCCACAGGTTCCACATCAGCCTCCACACACTGATCAACAAAACCAACTTCCATATCAACCTTTCTATGCCCTCTTCTCTCTCGAACAAGTCTTCTAACCGGCCAGACAACTCGCTTCCTGATCGGTAGACTCCAGCTCCACGGTTTCAAGATCTCTCGAACTCTCTTACGAAATTTATCCAGAGATGGATCACTCTCAACCATCCCTTCCTTAACTTGATTAGTCAATCTAGCTTCCAACTGAGAAAAAGTCTTTGAAATATTCTTCTCCACTACATCATGGAGTTTTGAAATCATCTCAGGGTCCAATCTTCTTAGAGCCATCTTCTAAGATCTTCACAAACCCTCTGCAACAAATCACCAACTAGATCCAACCTTCAACCAGGTCCTAGTGCAAACTGCCTCACATTTGGTGCTCTGTCCACACACTCAAGAACAACCTTGTTATGATAAACTCCACCCAAGGTCCTGGTGTAAACTGCCTCACATTCGGCGCTCTGTCCACACACTCAGGAATAACTAAGCTCTGATACCACTTGATGCAGTGCAAGGCAGGAGGATCCCCGATGGAGATGTCCTAGCCCCCAGAAAATAACCACACACAAGAATATAATAACAATACAGAGATATAGATCCACACAATGCCAATACTCATAATAGAATCATTATATTTTCATCCAACATGCCCGGCTGTAAGGCCTTCCGGGTTACGGCCAAATACAATGCAATTACAATAGAAACTCCACAAGATCTCGCAAGATCCAAACCAAAACCCTAGCTAGCCCAGATCCACACACTGGTAGGAACCCCCAAGGAAGAGCTAAACTTGTGCTCGCAAGCCCACCAAGCAATCTCCTTGTTTCCCAAGCCGCAGCTACTAGCTCTCCTCAAAACTCACTCCACATCCACCTCCTCTTCTCCCAAGTGGATGAAATGAATCCTAAAGACTTCCCCCACAACCTCTACTTATACCAATCTAAGCCACAGGTCGGCCCTGAAAATAAATTAAATACAAATACCGAAATTAAATGCCACAAGTCGGCCAACAACAATAATTAAATTCCCAAAATAGATGTCTTAGTAAAATTGTGATATCTCCTAGCTCCGGATGAATTAGAACTCGTGCTTCGAACCGTAGGAAGAAATATAGGCCCTCTTCAATCCTTGAAATTTTCAGCCTCTAACTCTTTGTGGAAAATTAATTATATGACCTGAAATAGGCACCAAAATCCCAAGCAAGGCCGAGCTCCTTCTAGGCCATGCTGAGAAACCAAGACCATTAAATACATCAAAACCAATTACCCAAGACCCAAGTGGGTTTATCCAACTCTACCAAACCCCTCACATATGAAAATAAGTCTACACGACTCCATCAAATTTCCCAAACATGCAGGATAGCCAACTACCCTGGGATGCTTCTGCATCAGGATCTCTTTGATGAATTGGATCTTGAATGCTTGAATGCTTGAAGATGGATGAATTCTTGAATACTTTCTTTCTCCTTCTTGCTTGATTCTTGATTGCTTGATCTTGTGTTGTGATGAATGATTGAGTAAACTTGATGGATGAAATGAGAGGAGAAGACTTCCTTTTATAGTGATCTAGGGCACAAACTTCTAGATATGTCGACATAGGGGAAATAAATTTCTATTAAGCCTATACCCTTAGAAATGGACCTAAATTAAATATAATTTAAGATTTTACCATTTCGAAGCCTAAAATAGCTGACCCAAAAGTGGGAAAATAAATCTTTCTAAAACCCGACATCTGTAATCCTCAGATTTTGAAATTTGGACCCTGGGTCAAGGTTGAGGTCAGCCTTGACCTAGGTCAGGGTCGAGGTTGAATTTGACCCTGAAGTCAAGAATCTCAGAATTTCAAATTGGGATGCTAGAAACAGGCAAGAAATAAGTGGAAAATGGGGCATAACAGGGGAAAAAGCCAGATCCAAGTCAAAGACCCATTCAAGGCATTTGACATGACCCCAAACCACTTACTTAGAGGGCTAAACCAGTCCTAAATGGAAGTGCTTCCATTTTTTGATGGTACTATATATATATATATATATATATATATATATATATATATATATATATATATATATATATATATATATATATATATATATATATATATATATATATAAAAGAGTTTATAATCCCTTTGCTCGCATCCCTATAGATGATGCATCTATTCCAAATTTGCATAAAATCTATGATTGAAAATTTCTAGGCACATGCAACAAGTAAGAAATTACTATTCCTCTAGCTTATGATGGTTGGGTGTATTTTTAATTTGATTGAATTTTTATTGCCAAATCCTAAGCTTAACAGTGGACAAGGCGCTGGGATTGATGTCCATGGAGTAGCCAAGGGAAAGTATTGAAAAAAAACTATGTCCTAGACAATGAGGAGTACTTATCATTACATGGCAGTTTTTGATAACTTACTCAATTTTACATAATCAAGACACTCCACTTTCATATACATTTTTTTACTAAAGCATTAGTATATACCCCTCTAAATTAGAAGATGATCTTCCAACTATCCTTACACATAACTAATTAATCTATTAAAAATAATCAAACATTATAAATATAAATTATTACTGATTGTTAGAGTGAATGGAATCCTCCTTTATGGGTTGGTTAGCCCACAATTTAAATTCAAGTGTTGGTCTCGTGATTGTCATTAAAACTTCTTCAATTTAATTCAATTTTATATTGGAATTTAGATAAGCATGAATAGTATTGATGAAAGTCAAGTTAATTAATGGAGGACATTTGACAATCTAGAGACTTTTGTCTTATCATGAATTGTCTACATATGTCGGTTGAAAGCCCCACTTGTACATGCTAGGAATGAATCCATATGGTGACTCATTTTTATATTGAATGGTCTTTGATCAAAGCAAATTAGATTAGATATTCTATATAAATTTTGATCTAACATTTCATTATCACTCATAAATTGTGTGAGGAAAATGCTTGAGCATTTTCATAAAGTGAAGAACACGTGTCAATAATTTGGTCCACTGCGATCTAAATAATATAAGAAATCATCTTAGAGATAAAATTGGGATTTCTCATATTCCAAATACTAAGAGTCAATTGAAATTAAGAGATTATATCCCACCTATTTAAAATAAACTAAAAACAATTTATTAAAATCTTTTTCTTAAATACAATTATTATTTATATAATTAAACTTCAACTTATCTTGATAAATTATCTTACTCACTTTTACTTAATCAATGCACTTTCCGACACCAATTATTACTAAATTACAGATATATACCCCTGAAAATTAAAAATGAAGTTCTAGCTAATTTTAAACATAACGAATTAATCTATAAAATTTGAATTAAAAAAAATTATAAATATAAAAAATAAAAATTTATAAAAAGATTTATAAAGATAAACTTGAGATTTCATATCTTATCATGAAGCGCCAACTTTCCTACTTGCACATGCTGGAATTAAATCAAATTAAATGTGCTGTAGAAAAATTTCATATTCATATTAAATGGTCTTTGCCCAAACCAAATCAAATTAAATGTGCTGTAGAAAAATTTCGTAATATTTCATTATCATTATTATAGTTGGTATCCCCACTACTCACTATCCATAGCCCATCATGACTGTAGCCTTTATTTTCACAGAGCTGGATTTTGTTTTACCTCGATACACTGGAAATTGCGTGAAAAGAAAAAATCCAGATAATTTAAGATATTATGAACCCTTTAATTCATTAATACCAGTTCGCTTACATTTAAGTATGTTATTTCATTGTTTACTTTATTATGGCAGTAAAAATTTGATGTTATTTCGTGACTTCATTAGGTAAATATCATTTGCAGACAAAGAATAATACTCCTGCAATTAGGTTTAGCTGAATGTATATATTTATTTAATCATTTAAATTTATTTTAATTCTGCTGGCTAGCAAGCAAATTTGCAGCAGAAGAGTGTAATGAACATATTCGTCTTTTATTCAGAAACCATACACTAAAATTATCATCGACTATCACAACATCCTCCTGCCTGTGCGTAAACGAGAGCTTTGGAAGAGGGTATGGACATCCGTCACAGTATAAATAATGGAGGAATTTGGTCAGATGTTGTAGCTGCAACTGTCCTCGTAGACGTTCTGTGCACTGCACTTTCCCCAATCTTAAATATTTCACATGTAAATCCCAAAACAAAGAGTTACTAAAAGTAACTTTTTATCCACTGAATAGATTTAAGTAATAAATATCAAATTATTTATAGTGTTTTTAAAATCAATTTTTGAACCACATTTTGGGAAAGGAAAAAGTTGGAGATCATATTAAAGATTTTTTGACGTAATAGCCTAATCAATTATATTAAATCAGAAGCAGAAGTACGTAATAATAAAAATTTTATAAGAACAGGTGGAATTAAATTCACTTCTTGGGAGTCATATGGGCCTAGCCCGGAGCACACTAGCCAAATCAACATATGGGCAACGCCCAGAAACAAAAATAACCAAATTAAAACAAGGGCATAACTCAGAGACAAAGCACTCCTATGCAACCAAGGCAGTAGTAGAAGGAGAAGGAGGAGGGTATGGTTAATCATTTTTCCCCATCCTTCTGCGGGATCCGACTCAATGTCTGGAAGAGTCCATCCATCGATGTTGTTGTCCTCAGCTTGAAACTATTTAGAAGACAAAAGGCTATCCTAAATCCACACCGAAACTAGGCCAACCTGAAGGTGTAGGAGGAACACTACTAGCAAGAGGCCACCAAGACGAGGACCCACGATGTAATGGGATGCTAGACCGTCTGCAAGGTGAAATTTGGTGATCAGGTGATTGACACCATAGAGCTTGTGAGTGGAGTGTGTTTGAACATCGATGAGAGGAACTACGACCATGATGACAACAACAAGAAGGAAAATAACCACTGGTAACATAAGCATATGGTGGAACCATGACAACCGTATAAGGGGCATTACCCCAATGTTGCAGAAGATCATGCAAGTGGGCCACCTCAAGATTCACCTTATTAGCTTGTACTTGTATCTATAGCATCACATTATCACATATGCAACCTTTAGCAAAAATAGAGACATTAGTATCAATTGTGACATGTGAAAAAAATGTCGCATTTTTATCCTTCCATATGGAAAATAAGATTTTCATCCTAAAAGTATGCCAAAGTTGTGAAAATGGGGAAGGGAATCTAGGGTTATCACCCAAGAGAACCATATACCAGGAAAAAAATTTCAGGTGAAATGGACAAAAGAAATTTTGAATCCAAACCCAATAATTCTAAGCTCTTCTATAGAACCAAAATATGTTAAGGAATGGCTCAGATTATCTGCAAAAAGGGCAACAGGGATCTCAAAGGTCTAAATGGTGAAGGGAGAATCCTAGAGGCGAGCCTTGAAAAAGAATAATCTAGACAAAATGTGCTATTTTGGGTTCTGTGATAGCATACCAGACAGTGGCAAACCACAACTTCTAGGTTGAATGTGAGGACTGTAAATGTCATCTAGTTAAGAACTTGGAACATTGGAAAATAAGGAAAAAGCCACTGATATCACTCTTGAGGTTGATATTGAACAAAATATGTTTGAGGATGCCATCACCAGGCCTTTCACCAAGGATTGATGCTTGGAATGTCAATCTTATGGAGCAATTCCACTCTCAAAGGCGAGAGAAGTAGTTCATAAGTTTGACGATCTTGGCGTGAGATGAAATTTGACTTGCGAATCCACCCAAGTGCAAAGAGACATTGTAGGCCTGGAGAAAAGATCTCTAGGGGTCCTTATAACACACATATTAAATTTATTTACACTTAAACCTAGTATATAAATTTATTAAATTATAATTAAGATGATACATTTTTTATTATGTTCGAGTTGTAATTTTCAGAAGTATATCTAAAAATATGGATGCACACAAACACTAAATGAATTATTTGTTAAATCTTTATACTAATGTTTTTTTATGAACTAAAATAATAGTAAGCTATCTATGAAATGAGACTTTAAACATGTTTCATATAAATAAAATTGATATATTTTTTATTAGGGGAAAACTAATTTTACAAGGACCAAAGACCCAAGATTACACAAAATAACTAAAAATCTTATCACAAGATAAAACTAGTACACAACTAGACAACATCCAAATGCCATAAAATACAAAAAAAAAAGAGAATCACAAAATCCAGATCAAACTACATAAGCTTAACCAAATTTTCATTCTTCCTAATGATATTCTTGTTAATATCCTTAACTTTCCTAATTATTCTATCTAAAGGGGTCATGTACTCACTCTTACTTCTTTGTCTTGTAATAGGTCTTGACATGGTTTAATGAGTCACCACCTCCAATCTTGGTCCACTTACCCTTAGGAATGTGGTTTTAAGGTCTCTGGACTATAGTGGTGTAAGGGACCAAACCCTTGTTTTCCTACTTTTAATATAAAAAAAACAAATATTAGAATTAGTCAAAGGTCTTATGAAAAATCTAAACCCTAACATATAAAGATTAACAAGAAAAGAATATCTTGTTCTTGTAAATTCATGTTCAATTTGGTTACCATTATGATGTATTTTGATATATACATTGTACTATGCATACGAGGAAATTATGCAAGAATGTGGAATTAATATGCCACCTCAAACAATAAAAGGTTTTATAGTAGGTTTATTTTGTAAACTACTTAATAAGGATAAAGATGAAATCATTCTTGTTTTAATATAAATAGAGGAATGATATCATGTTTCTCTTGCTTTATTGCAAAGAACAATGGTTAAAAGTTTTCTTTTGTCTTAGGAGTAGTAGGAGAAATTGAAAAATAGTTCGTTCGTTCCTTATTTTTCATTTTTATTAATGTTTTCAATTCTTTGTCTCGACTCATTTACTATAGTTAATAGATTCTTTCTTTGTATTTATAATAAATAACTATCCAATATTTCATACTCTTATGTTATTATAAAATGTGACCTTGAGACTATCTAGCATTATTTCAAATGTGAAGTAACTTGAACCTAACATTTAATCATAATCAATCAATTCATATGGAATATCTTATAAATATTACAATCATCATGAGAAAGATCATGTTAGTAAAATGATAAAAAATGTTAAATGTAACTAGGTATTTTAACATTGTTTAAAATATTGTAAAATATATTTATTACAAATAATATATTATAATTGTAAAATATTGTAAGTAGGTATTTTAACATTTGAGAAGATGCTACTTCAAAAAAAGAAAAAAATAGTAAATAATGACAAAAAAATTTAAAATTTATATTTAACACTATAGGAGAGAGTCCTCTTTAAGAATATGTAATTTATTTTCTAAAAAATGTACATTTGATAGGGAAATTTTGACGAGAGACAAAACTATCAATTTCAGATAAGTTGAACTTTGAGTAGTCATAACGGAAAAAATGTACATCGGAAACCAATATTTTCTTTTTATGCACTATCTATACATGTGTTCTATAACATATTTTTAAATTAGAGGAAAAACAAATTATTTGCATATAGCTTTTTCGCGAGAACTAAACCCAGATTTTCAACATTTTTCAGGAATTAAAAAATGGACTTGAAAAATTAAAAGACTATATCAATTATTATTCAAAAAAATTAAATAAAATCATAGACATAAATTTCATCTAGTTTTACACATTTCATCAGTTTACATCATCTTCAAATTCTAAACACATATGTGACTTTTGCATCGTTAAAGTTGAATAGTTTGTGTGTTGTTGACCGTTTCTTTTATAAAAGTGTGACAAAGGTTTGTACTTTTACCCTCGTCATTTTTAAGACCCAAATTTGGGAATCCTACAACCATTTACAACACCTGGCATAGACTTCTCTATAGTCCTAAGCATTAGGGAAGAATTATATCTTTAAGAGACGACGCATACTTAGGGCATGAGAAGGCAATTATATCTAGAGGGAAGATAGTATTGGGTTACTTGGCACATAGATGAAATAACCTTTTAGATAATTTAAAGAAAGTTGAGTCTCATTCTATGCAAAACTACCATGTAGCTTATAGGTGGGCCACCAGGGATCTGTATTTTGGGAGAGCAAAACTTATCTAGGTTTAGCCACCTATTCTATTGTGGACAGTGTTAGATTACAAAAATTATCATTATCATGAGGATGCACAAAGGATGAGATGGGGCATGTTGGAAGAAAATTTATAATTGAATCCAAACTTGAAGATTGAAGATACAGATAAAGGTCAGACAAGTGTTGCAGATTTCACATCTTTAGTCAAGAAAAGAAATAGATTTTAATATGTAGGAGGACCATCAAATCATCAGGCTAAGGGGAGATGATGAGTGCAATTAATGGCTTTTTTAAAAATAATTTCTCATATGTTTGTTTCTTATAATATGGGATTTAGCACCTAGTTTTTGATTACGTAAAACAAGTTTTACAGGGTGCCTAAAACCTAATACATCTTATAATAAAGCATTGAAAGTTCAAGTCGTAAGACAACAAAAAAAAAAAAGATGAAATAGGCCACTAACAGGGCTGAGAGTTAAACCATCAAAGAAACTGATCAGTCAAAATAGGACAAAATAGAGACAGGAAAAAAACACCAGAAAGAAAGGTCAGGATAGATTCCTGAGCATAGCGGCTGCATTCGTCTCAAGAAGCTACATCTTCTCTACAGCCTCCTTGATCTTATGGATATCATTGGAGTCCTCTTCATCCTTGTTCTTTTTGGATCTGGCCATTGTTCTCTTTCCAGGACCTTCATTGAACTTCTCCTTTTTGTCCTCTTTCATTATCTGCACTTCCTTCCCATCTGACTTTTCTTTCATTTTTTCTATGAGCAGCTTGATGTGCTCGTTTGAAGCCTTTAATATGTTGAAGCTCTGCTCTACTATACCTTTGAGGGTTTCCTCAAGGCTCTTCATATTTTCCTCCATCTTGTTAACCCTTGATTCTAGTCGAAGAAAATCCTCAGTGGCTTTGTGATCCTTGTTACTGTCAATTCCTTGTATTTTGTCCTTAAGGTCCCCCAGTTCATGATAGAGCCATTTAATTGACCTAAACCAATCCAACATACTGTTCTTGGCATTATTGAGAAGGTTTAGCTCTATTTCTCTGGCTCTATCACTGAGGACGACCAGAGCTAGGTCAATCAGTTCCTCTTTCTGAATCCTGCCGTCCTCATCCTCAAGAATTTTGGGATTCAAAGCTTCCCTTATGATCCCCATCTTCACAGTGTTCATAATGAAGTTTCACCATACTTTTTTCCCCTTTCTAGAGTTGTCACTATGATACTCCTCTCTGGTCTGGTCCTTATCATCCAAATTCTCTCGGGGATTTGGGGATTGGCTTAAGGGGTCATCCGGTAGTCATTAGGCACATCAATTATTGGGTCCTGAATCTTTTCATGAGTGCTAGGAGGGGGAGAGGGAGTGTTACCTTTGCTAATAGCCAAATCCACAGATAGATGGCCTGAGCATTCCCCCCTTAAATTGATTTTTTTCTCCATTGTTTGATCCCTATTCTTCTTGACCTCTCCTTTAGAGTTATCCTCCTTTTCATCAATATTCATTTCTTCCGCATTTTCATTATACTCCTCTTCTGAGGAGATCTCCATTCTTTCCTATTTTTCATGGGGTTTATCTTTTTTGATCAAACTCGCTATTCTCTTCTTAGAGGATGAGCCTTATTTTTTTTTTTTGGCCTCTTCTTCCTCTTGGTCCTCTGATTGTAAACCCACACTGTCTTCAGAGTCTAAGGGGACATAGTCCAAACTAGAGACACCTTCTCCTTCCTCGTTGACAATGATTTCCTTCCCCATGGTTTGGGCTTTGAAATATTCATAAATTAAAAGTAACAATCCCTCATGTAAAGCAAGGTTAGCTATATTGTTGTTCCTATAGCCATTTACATTATCATTCACAGAAGCATATAAGTAGAACGAGAAGGAAACCTTCATACTGTGTCTGAGATGATTCAACAACATGAAGTGATAGGTCCTTATCCTATCAAACCTTATGTCCAACATCACATAAGAGATCAACGCTCTGAGAATAAATATCCATAACATTTTTATTCCTTCAGGCTGGTAGTGCATTCCCACTTCCATGATAGCCTTCTTCTCATCCTCATTTCTAACAAAATCATTGATGACTATGTCAAAGATTTTGCGGTCCCTATAGAAATTCTTTCGCATAATGGGGATTCCAGTGAATTTCGAGATGACCTCCTCTATAACAGTGAAATTCTTTCCTTCTATTTCTACACAACCTTTATTCCAACTTTTTACAAACATATTTGTGACCACCAGCTTTCTTCCATGTAACCTTTCTATGAAAGTTAGATTTCCCCTTTTTGCAGAGAATTCCAAACCTTGGTGCATCTCCTCCATTTCCCACTATCATTCGTGGGCTCCCTTATGTATCTTTCCCCTCCCATTGCACTAGGTTGGATTTGGACAAAGCTCTGGTTTAACAAATAGCTGTTGTTCTAATTATTTTTCACAATGGTAATCTAGAACTTTCTCCTATTATGCCTTTAAAAATAGATGTTAATCTTGGGAATGAACACCCAGAAAGCGTGCAAAAGGGACCCATAGTTATTATCATTCCTATCAATCTAGTACTTTCCATTTATGGAATGACACATCCAATAAACCACACTACAATTAATTATTTTCGATAATGATTCCCTCCTTTCCTTGGTATCTGTCCCTCTCGACTAAATCCTTCACCTCATGAGGGAAATCTCCTCTATGATGCCATCTTATAATTGTGTCATTTTTGATAGCCAAGTTCAAAAACCAATCAGCAATTGGTTGGCATCCCTGTATATGTGGGATATGTAAACCTTTTCAAAAGAATTTAAAAGAGAACATGTTTCTTCTATCATGTTTGATATAGTCCATGAAGGGGGGCGGTTTGAGTTTAAACAATTTATGATGTTCTTGGAGTCTCCTTCGAGCCAAATCTTTTTGACAGCTATGTCATAGGAAATTTTAGTAAATTGGAGGGCAACATTTTCTTTAGCAAAGTGGTTAGTTTGAGAGCCGAGAGGGAAGGTGACAGTTGCAAGCCTAAAACCATAGCAATTTATGATCATGCCTCCGCTTCCCACCTTTCCAAAAATACCTTTGGCTGCACCATCAAAGTTGGCCTTGGACCAACCTTTTGGGGGACATCACTAGGTGCAATTCTATCTTTTCTCTATTCTCCTCTTAGTGGCAATAGTTTGGTCTTTTCTCACAAAAGGGTTAGAGCCACTACAGAAAATAAAGTTTTTTGTTACAACAAAGTGGATCTTTTGAAAAATTATTTTAGGAGTAGAAAAATCATAGAAGATGTGATTATTCCGCTCTTTCCAAAATCCCCAACATAAATGTGGGAGAATTCAAGAGTAGAATTTTTGAGAATCTGTATTCTTAAAAGGAGAGGCCCATTGAGTAAAAAGGTCTTGAAAAGATAGGGGAAAGCACCATGATAACTCAAGAGAAGAAAGAAGAAAATGCCAAATCTTGCTAACATAGGTGTAATGAATAAACATGTGGTCCATAGATTCGGCTTGGCATCTACAAAGTACATACACACCTATTGGGGATCTGGAAACCTCTCTTTATAAGATTATCAACCGTTAGAATGTGATTTTGAAGCAAAAGCTAGAAGAAGACATTAATTTTGGGGGCAAGGCCAAGGAATTAGGCTTTAGTCCAAATACGAGTGACTTCTTGATGCAACTGAGAAGAATAGGAAGAGGCCACCAAGAAGACCCCATCAGGAGAACCTTCCCAAATAAGGACATCCTGAGAAGCGGATAGGGAGATCACATTAAGGACAATCATAAGAGGAATTAGGTCCCGAGAAACATAGGAAAGGTCCACCTAGGAATTTTCCACTCTATAGTTACAAACTTGGGAGCCATAAAAGTGGATGCACTCCTCCATCTAGATATTGAAAGGCTCACAGTCCCTCAAGGGTCCCAACTAAAACCATTTATCATTCCAAAAGTTGATAGAGTGACCATTCCCAATTTTCCATTTTGCCTTAGATTTAGCTATATCCTTTGCATTGAGGAAACCATTCCAAATATAAGAACCTTTTTAAATATCATTAACACCAAAGAAATGATTAATCAAGTTATTGGTCAGATACTTATCTTCAAAAGTGTCGCGCCATTCCCCAGTGCTGTTGAAGATGCGCTGTATTTTTTTTAAAAATCTTGGAGAGCTTTGTTGAAAGGTCTGATCCTCCTTATCCCTAATCCTCCAGCTCTCTTAGGATGAAAAACTTTATCCTAGGCTATAAGGGGGAGTCTCTTATGTTATTTAGTCCCTGACCAGAGAAATCTTCTCTAAATTCTTTCCATGGCCTTTACAACTTCTCTCGGGATAGAAAAGAGACTTAACACATAGGTAGGAAGATTTTGCAATGTGGATTTAACCAATTGGATTTTTCTAGCCTAACTACGAGTGACACCTTTCCATCCAACCAACTTCCTATTGAATCGATCAATTAATTTGTTCTAGAAGGCTTCTGGTGGTTTAACGCCTAAAGGTAGACCCAAGTAATTGGAAAGAAAAGAGTCAATGTTGCATCCTAGGATATCAATTCTCCTCTATCTCTCCTTAGGAGTGTTAATAAAGAAGATTGAGCTTTTATACTAGTTAACGGATTGGTTGGTAGCCCTGGTGTAGGAGCTAAGAAAATGCCTCACCAATTTGGCTTAACCCACTGAGGTCTCACCTCCAATAATGGTATCATCTACAAACTGTTGGTGGGAGAAGACATAGGTACTAGATGACATTTTCATACCTTTCAAAGCCCCAGAGCTCCTTGAGGTAGAAATGGGTCTCCTGAGGCATTCAACAAGAATAATAAAGAGAATAGGGGATAGGGGGTCCCTATGTCTCAAGATAATGGAGGATTTTAAAAAGGTCGATGGGGAACCATTAACCAAAACTGATAGAGAGGGAGTGGAGATGATTTGATGGATAATCTTACAAGTGTTGGTATTGAAACCAAATGCTCCAAGAACCTTGAGCAGGAACTACCAATCAACCTGGTCATATGCCTTCGACAAGTCCAGCTTGCGAAGGAAACCTTCCCTTTTTCCAAAATCTAAGGAGTGAATCACTTCATGCAATGCCATTATAGAATCAAGAATTTGTCTTCTGGGCATGAAACTTGACTGCTGAGGATCTATAATAGAGGGGAGCACCTTGAGAATTCTGGAGGTAATAAATTTAGAGATAATCTCGAGGAAGGAGTTGCAAAGACTAATGGGTCTGAAAAGCTCCATCGAGTCCACCCCTGTGGTCTTAGGACTGGGCACTAGAAAAGTAGCATTAAGTTCTTTGAGGAGGTATTTAGAACCAAAGAATTCCTACACCACTTTCACCACATCAAATTTCACCACATCCCAAAAAAGATGAAAGAAAAACATCGGGAAGCCATCAGGACCATGGGCTTTATCACTAGGAAGAGAGTCTAGAGCTTTCTTAACTTCAGCCTAATCTAGGATAGAATATAAGAATTTGTTTTGATCTTCTGAGATGATTTTAGGAATAGTGTTAAGGAGAGTTTCCTGACCGCACTCCAAAATCTCTCGATCTTTGGAAAGGAGAGAAGAGATGAAAGCCATAGCTTCCTTAGCTATGTCCTTTTCCTCCTACAACATCTAGTCTCCCTTCTTATTATAACTAATTATGTTGGCTACTCTATGTCTCAGAGTAGATAGATGGAAGAAATGAGTCTTTTGATCTCCTTCTCTTAACCAGATGGACCTTGATCTCTGCTTCCAGAAAATCTCTTCCTTCCCTATTATATTATGATACTCAATTAGCATAGCTTTCTCCTTATTCAATCTGATCTCATCATAGCCCTCTCTTTGGATTTCTTCTTGAATGAGGTTTAGGTCTGAGGTAGGCTTGTCTTTTGAGGAGAATATATTACCAAATTCTTCCTTATTCCACTGTTTGATATTTAGTTCAATGTTTCTAAGTTTTTAAGCCACCCTGAACATGGTTGTACCCTTTACATCTATATTCCACTAGTCTTTAATTTTATTAATCAAGTTATGATGAGAGATCCACATATTTTCAAGTATGAAGGGGAAGCTCCTTTTCTTCACAATCTGATCCAGAGAAAGAGAAATGGCAGAGTGATCAAAGCTAATCCTCACCAAGGTTGATAGGTTACAATTGTAAATATTTAGCCAGTCAACAATGATCAAAGCACGATCCAGCCAGACTTTAATGCACTCCCTTCATATTCTCCTTTTGGACAAGGTGAAGCAAGTACCTTGGAGGTCCACATCTAAGAGGGCTTGGTCATTAATGAAGTCCATGAGATCTTGCCTGCTTTCCTGATCAGGGGAGATACCTCCCTATTTTTCTCCTTTGTGGGGGTATTGAAATCCCCCATGATTATCCCCTTGGTTAGATTTGAACCAGCCATAATATTTTTCATTTTCTCCCAATAAGACCTTCTACCTTTTTTAGAATTAGGAGCATATATATTAAAAATATACTAGCTTTTATTATCTTTTATCCTAGTAAAATGAATTAGAATCAGATTACCTTCTTCGTGAATGATTTGAGCCTTGAGATTTTTTGAACACCATCTAGGGGAAGAAACTCCCCCCTGTCCTCTAGACATTCTTTATGAGGGAGAAATATCTCCCCAGAATCTTTAATATTATTTTCTACAATACCCTCTTGATTTATATTAGTTTCTGCGCTCACCTCTATTGTATCCTTTTTCTTCCACACTCTTCGGGCATTAACTTCAATACCCCCTTAGGGCTTAATTTTTTTCTCCCTTAATGGACTTGTCAGATCCTGGTCCATGGTTTTTCCAGTTTTTCCTAGGGCATTCCGTGCTTTCCTTTCTTTATCCAAACCCTGGAACACAGGGCATGATTTGACATGATGTCCTGCTTTCTTGCAATGAAAATATGCAAACATAACACTTTCAAAATCCAATTTATGCACTGTTCTACCTAGTTTTGAGTGAATCTCTATGGTCTTTAGCATATCTTTACCTTCTTCCACCCCTATACAAATCCTAGCATAGGTGAGTTGTCTCCTTGCCACTGTAACTAGGTTGATCGAGAGAAGGGTTCCGAAGGATTTTTCTATTCCATCAAAAACATCTTCATACCTAAATTCCAAGGGGAGTTCTTGTAATGTAACCCACACTGGGGCTTGAACTGACGTAGACCAAGGTGGGAGAATCCAATTAAGGAAAGTCCAACCTTGCAACTTTAGAACAACACAACGGAATAGTTCAATGCAACAAATGTTTTCAACTCAAATTTTCATTAACATGGCTGACTGTAAGGCCTTCCAGGTTAGGGCCAATTACAATCAGAAGTAATTCTGCAAGATCAACAAGATCCAATACAACTCTAGCTAGTTTAGCTTTGAAAACTATCAGTAACTGATGGAAACCCTAAGGAAGATCTAAACTTGAGCTCACAAGCCTCCAAGAAATATCCTTGTCTCCAAGCCTCAACCAATAGCTTTACAATTACAAGCTATCATAAATCAATCTAATCTGCAAGATCTCACAAGATCTTTTCCACAACTTCCCTTATCTGGTTCTCCCAAATCTGCTATCAGAACCTCTGATCTAAATGCCTAAAACAACTACCCAAACACCCTATAAATACTAATCATCAGCCACAAGTTGGTTGGATGGAACCATTAACTCTTACAAACAAATATTAAATGCAACACAAGTTGGCTCTCAAATAGCCTTACAAATATTAAATTCAACATGTCGGCCTGTAACAACAACTACTAATAATAAATGCACCAAGTCAGCCCACCAAATCAAACAGAATTCCAGTTGGTAAGACCAACTACCGAGCACCAGAGAAACAACTAAGCAATAGTGAAACAAATGACAAGCTAAGTAACATCAAGCAACACAGACATTACCAAGCACCAGTTCCACCGAGTACCAGAGGTTCCACCGATTTCCTTCAGTAACCAAGCTTCCTTCAATAATTGAGACCATCGGTTAAGGCTGCAATTGAGTAACACCGACCAAACAACACACCTCCATGCAGTTCCACCGAGCACCCTAGAATGCCCTTGCATCAGATACCCTAGGTTCAAAAAGATGTTCATATGTGAGAAGAACATCTTCCAGGATTCAGCACATAAACCCTGAATTGGTTCTTCACATACAAGTCTTCCAACTTTTTAGTTTGTATACTCTTCCACTTTTGCTTCCTCTATCTCTTCAAGTCCTTTCGCAACAACACATAGCTCTATCCTTCACACTGATCATCCATACATTCATGATCCATTGAATCAACTCAGCTACAAATACTTAGATTTCTCCTACCGAGTATTGTATCCAGCAAAGGCATCAGGAAAAACTTCATGTCATCCATCTCAATAGTAAAAACATTTCAAGCACAATCATACATAGCTCTACAATCATATTGCCAAGGTCTACCAAGAAATATATCACAATTATTCATCTTCACAATATCACATAACACAAGATCCTTATATTGGCCAATTTGAACATCAATAAAGCATTGTTCTCTTACTTGTAGAGCATGAACATCTTGTAACCAACCAACCCTATAAGGACAAGGATGCTTCATTCTTTTCAAACCAAGTTTTTGAACCATGTCCCCAGCAACAAGGTTATCAGTACTACCACTATCAACAATAACATCACAGAGTTTACCTCCAGACATGTACTGAGTCCTAAACAAGTTACTCCTCTGACAAGGATCCACCTTTGTACCAAGTAATGTTCACGGAACTAGCATGCTCTCAGATTTAGGTTCATTCTCAACATTTTCATTTACCACAATAGCTCGTCGGTCACCAAGCTTCTTCTGTGTACACTCAAAAGAATGATGTCCTTCCTCTCCATATTTATAGAAATTAGCCTTAAAGATAACTTGTTAGGAATGAATGCTAAATGTTTGGCATCCATTCTGTAGCAGTTGTTGTTGCATTCATGACTATGATTGTCATTGATGTCAACATAGTGATTTACCGAAGACTTGCAGAGAAGCAGATAGAGTTTGGATTAGCACACATGGGTTATTGTAGTTAGAGCTATGCAATGTTGAGGTTATTCTCTTTGATATGTTATATGTCTATGGTTAAGACCACAGATAGTAATTCATTCATTCATGGAAGTTATGATCATTTTGGTGGAAGCAATATTCAGGCAGTGTTCTTGAGTAGCAGTTTGTGGAAATCGGATGATATCTCCTAATCAGGATAGAAGCTGATTTTGTGCAGTTAAAGGGAAGTTGAAGACACATTGATAGTGACATGGATGACAGGACAAAATCTAAGGTCACATGAGTGAAGATTTATTGTATTTGGAAGCCGACAGTTTTGTGTAATTTTGGTGTAGCGTGTGAAAACTTTTATTTTTTAATTGTATGCCGACTCATTTGTAATTATTTGAGTGTGGTATAAAAGAAGGAATGTATTTCCTTGTTGTAGCAATGTATTTGTATGAAGTAGCATGTATTTTTGATGTGGAAGTAGTGATTGTGTGTGATGTTGTATGCATTAAGTGAAAAAAAGAGCTAAGTATGAAAGCGAATTTGTGAAGGAAGACATGCGAAGTACAAAGATCTGAAATTGAGATCTGATGTAATAGTGAGTGTAGTTTGGCATAGTCAATGAAGAGGTAACATATTATTATATTGAGAAATGCAAAGATTATTTGGGCAGTGTGTTCAGTGATCTTACCCTGAAGCTATTTGGGCAGTGGGTCCTTTTGTCTTCCATAACTCTTAACCGGGTTAGAATCTTTTACCATGGAGTCAAAATCTCCTAACAAGGATTCATATTTACTAAATATATTTCATAAGACTCCTAACAGATTCGATCCTTTTACAAGGAATATTCATATTAGTGCATCTTTTGTGGGCATCATTCCCACCGGGGTTTACTCTTTGATCAAGAGGTTCCCTAGTCAACATATCTTGTGTCATTGTGTTATTGTGTATGAATATCTTTCTATGGTTGGTAATTATATTTTTTATATGGTTTAATGTTGTTGAAGATGATAAAAGTTATAATTATCTAATAAATGATTCACCCCCCCCCTCTCAGTTATCTTGGTGGAATTTGCTTTCTAACAATTGGTATCAGAGTAGCAGGTCCTTGAAAAAGAAGTTTAATAGCTTAAGGAGATCCATGGTGAATTTCAAGAAAGAAAGCCCTAAGTTTGATGGAGTAAATTTTGACAGCTAGAAAGAAAAGATGAACACACACCTACTATGTTTAAGACTAGTTATTGGTTGATTACAAAGAATAATAAGACTATCATTGAAGAGGAAAATCTTGAAACATGTACTGCGGAAGAGAGAGATCTATTCATGTGTAACATACTTGCAAGAGAAGCACTTTTGACAGCACTTCCAGAGAATGAGTACAATCAGGTAAAATATTTGAAAAAATCTCATGAAATTTGGAATGCTTTACACTCTACTTTTGAAGGTGATGAACATGCAAAAAGAGTTAGATTGCATAATTGGATATGTGCATTTGAAGATATAAGAATGTTGGAAGATGAATCTATTAGAAGTTATATTGGTAGAATGCCAAAAATCATTACAAGTATAAAATCTTATGGAGGAACAAAGACAAAGAATGAAGTGATATGGAAAATTCTGAGGATATTAACTCCTATATTTAAGCAGACAACATAGATGATTGAACAAGTGATACCTTGTACAACAAACTTTACAAGAGAAACTCTTCTTGGAAGATTGGAAGTAGCAGAAATGAACCTGAGATTATTAGGAGACTTACCTAGAATGGAGATAGCATTCAGTGCTCTTAGTGTTCACCCTACTTTGTCAAGAAGCATCAGTGTGAGTGGAGATTATGCTGGTAGCAGGAGATCTAGAAATGAAGAAGATAAGAAGATTGAAGAAAGTATTGCCTTGCTTGTGAAAAGAGAACCAGATGGCAAGAAAATATTTAAATGTTGGACTTGTCAAGAATATGGTTATTTTGCATCTAAATGTCCTAAGAGAGTTAAAAAGTACAGAAGCAATTTCAAACCTAGAAGATCCAAGGAATGTTATTATGCTAATGATGAAGATCTTGAAGCTATTATAGAAAGAACTTTAAGTGAAAGTGATATTGAAAATAATGATGACATAGGATTTGTAGCAATTAAAGAAGAGAATCCTGAAACTAATGTTAAGGAAGAAAAGCCTTAGTTTCTAAAGTTAAAAAGAAAGCCGATTGGATTATAGACAGTGGTTGTTCACATCATATGACTGGAGACATGAAAAAATTCATAAAGTTGAATGAATACGATGGAGGAGTTGTTAGAGTTGGAAACAATGCACCTTGTTTGATTAAAGGTATAGGATCTATTACTCTTGATGGAAAGACTAATACTGATGATGTTTATTTTGTGAATGGATTGAAACATAATCTTTTGAGTGTTGGAAAGTTAGTTGATAAGGGATATCAAGTTTGGTTTACTGAAAAAACTTGTGTGATAAAGCATAAAGATGGAAATCTAATCGGAACTAGATCTAGAACCATATGTAATGTATTTTAGTTAAATCCTACTAAGATGACATGTTTGATTACTAAGATTGATGACAATTGGTTATGGCATAGAAGGTTTTGTGATATAAACTTTGATAACATTGTGAAAGCAAGTACTACACTTGTAGTAAGAGATTTACCTAAAATTATGAAGCCTACTAACATGATTTGCAAAGAATGTGTAATGGCTAAATAGAAGAGAAGTTCTTTCCCTAGTAAGAAGTTTACATCTACATAGAAGTTGAAGATTGTTCATACAGATTTGAGTGGTCCTACTAGGACTAGAGGATTCTATGGAGAAATGTATTTTATGATTCTTGTTGATTATTTTACAAGAATGATGTGGATTGCATTTCTTAAAGAAAAATTTGAAGCATTTGATAAGTTTAAGATTGTTAAGAATAAAGTTGAGAATGAATCTGGAATGAAGATTAAATGTTTAAGATCTAATAGAGGTGGAGAATTTACTTCTAGAGAGTTTAACGACTTTTGTGAAGAAAATGACATTAAAAGATAGTATTCATCCCCTAGAACACCTGAACAAAATGGCATTGCAGAAAGAAGGAACATATCAGTGACTGAAGCAGAAAGAGCTATGTTGTTTGAAAATGATTTGGCAAAGAAATTCTAGAGTGAAGCAGTGAACACAACAGTGTATACAATGAACAGAGTATAAATCAGAGTAGACACAGACAAAACACCTTATGAATTATGGTTTGGACATGCACCCTCAATTAAGTATTCTAGAATTTTTGGAAGAAAATGTTATATAAAGAGAGATGATGATATTGGAAAGTTTGATCCTAGAAGTGATGAAGGTATATTTCTTGGATATTCTTTGAAAAGAAAAGCATATAGATGTTTCAATAAAATAACTAAGACTATTGTTGAAAGCACAAATGTTAAAGTTGATGAAAAGTTCAAAATTTAGGAAAGAATGCTTGATTATGAATTTGATGAAGAAGCTCATCCTAAACCTAACACTAGATCTACTGAATTGTTTTATGAAAGGGTGAACCCACAATAGTGGGTTACACTTTTTACCCTGAACAGACACTGAACTCTACATTTTGAGAAAAACTTTCAGATTCGCATGCATATTGCCGTTGAACCGCTCGAAATCGGAGGATGAAGTAAATTAGAGTTTTTTAGGATTTTCTGTCTAGATTCTAAATTTTTTAATTTTTTTTTTCATTTGAATTTATTTGAATACATTTTTCTTTCTCCCATAAAAACTTGTATGGTGCTGAAAACGTCATTTTCAAATAGTAACACTGTTTTCATAGAGCATAACTTTTTTTGTAAAATAGGGGTGGCTGCAAGAAGTTGAGTCCCACTTTTGGGCAAAAAGTGGAAGTGTTTTCCCTTTTTTTCAAATTTCTTGTCAATTAATGTCTGAATTTGAGGCACTTAGAGATCAAATCTCAAAAAAAAAATAGTAATAGAAAATGTAGTTCTCGGAGTCTACTTTTCAAATATGTAATTTATTTAAATACCCACATGGTATAAATCACTTTTTAGTAGGAATATTTAAAAACCATGTTTTCAAAATGCATGTTTTAGGACCATACCATAGCCATGTACGAACACCATATTTTGACTTAAATAAATGAATTTTTGCAAATCCTTTTGGGGAAATATACCTAAGACACCAAATATTGGTCAGCGTATTTTTCCTTATTTTTTTATTGAATATATATTTTTTTATTAATTTTTAATTGAATATAAAATACTTTTTCAAAACCTCTGGTGTACGGACACCATAATTTGATGAGAATTTCATATTTTTTCAAAATTCTTTTTTCAATCTTCAAAAGAATTGTATCTAGATTGATCTCATATAATTTATTTTCCAAAAAACCTAAAAACAAAAAAGTTATTAACATTTTAGTGAACCTCACTATTTCACATTTAGGTACCACTTTTCACTAATAAATAATGCAAAAATAGTAAAAATAATCACATCACTATGAAATTTACATTTTTGAAATTAGGATAGTGAGAACTCTAATGGGTTTTTTTTCGTAAAATGATACGATCAGAAAGGCCCTCAAATTATGGCAAGGCAGAAATCTAGCATTCTAGTGCCTTAACCAAATTTTTGGAGGTCAAGGCATAAGCTTGGTTCTACCAAGCCTAAACCAAACTAACTTTGGAATGAAATTTGAGGCGCATGTATGCTTCCCGCTCATGTCTTAAGAAACGGGCACTCATTTTTAAAAAAAAATTCAAAGTGTTAAAATGCATTTTTAATTCAAAAAAAAAAAAAAACTAGAAACGGGAACCCGTTTTGAAAAAAAGCGGGCGTCCGATTTTTAAAAAAAATGGGCACCCATTTTTTGAATTTAGGATCAGGTGCCCGAACCTAAAACGGGTGCCCGTTTTTAGTGACATCTCTCATTTCTACAAGACTTCCATGGAATTGGTACCCAACTTTGTGCATTGACCCATAGATAAGGATGCGATTCTTTCGAATTTAGTTTTGTAACATCCATACAGAGGGCATGCAATTGGTTTGATGACATTATCACTATTATTGCATATTTTATTAACATTTGAAGTTGAGTAAACCAAAATTTTGACCTACCTTGACTACATAGCTTATAACTTATTGTGTATTTATCGAATTTCAATTATTATTTTTTTAATAGAAAGTAGACTCGAATATGGAGGGAACTGTTATTTTTTAGAATTTTTTTTCCTTGTTTTACTATTTTTCATTGAACATCAAACTCAGAGGTTTATATTTGATAAAAAATGTACATTCATTTAATGTCAAAAATAATATACATAATAAATTTAAAAATAGTCAAATATATAATCATTAGAAAGCTAATTCCGAGTACTTGTTGTCTGCAAAAGGATGTCTTTTTATTCATCCATTTGATCAGCGCGCTTGAGGCCCAAAGCCATGAAATTCGAAGAATTTCTTGAAAACTTGAAACCAACTCCCATTTTAGGCACTTTCGATCGAAAGTCCTTTAGTTTCTATCGAAATTCAAGTTTGACTTTCGATCAAAAGTCAAACTTGACTTTAAAATGCAACATTTAGTCAATAATAAAGGCCTTTCAATCGAAACCAATGTCGGCCTTTTTGGTGGCATTTCTGGGTAATAAGAATTGGGTATAAATAAATGTATATTTTTTTCATTTCATAAATTCAAAAGCAATAAAATAATTCACAAATTTAGGAAAAAGGAAGACATTTTGGCATGGAATAATTTTGTAAGTTGTGATGGGAAATAAAAATAGAAGGCTAAACAAAAGTACACAACATTATTTAGAAGAGACTGAACAAAGACTACATGAAGAATCACGAAAAAGATATCATCCTTGGAATCAAGGTATGTCTAAGATGTCTCTAGATAGATATTTTGAGTTGATGGTCAAGACTTGTCTTAATGTTCATGTAAATGTGATATTGTACAGGTCTATTAGACTTAACTAGACCTAATTGTAGACCTATTTTGACTAATATGACATATTAGGACTAATTAGGACCTATTCTAGGACTATTAGGACCCAATTAGAATCAATGAGAACCAATTAGCACCTAATTAGACTCAATTAGGACAAATTAGGACTTAATAGGACCTATTAGGACCTATTAGAACCTAATTAGGACCGATTATGACTAATTAGGACCTAATATGACCTATTAGGACATATTACAACTAATTAAGACCTATTAGGACCTATTAGAACCTAATTATGACTAATTAGGACCTATTAGAACCTATATGAATCTAATAGGACCTATTAGGACTAATTAGGACTAATTACTAATTAGGACCTAATAGGACCTATTAGGACCTATTAGGACTAATTAGGACCTATTAGAACCTATATGTTCACCTAATTAGAATCTATATGAACCTAATACTACCTAATATGACCTATTAGGACCTATTAGGACCAATTAGGATCAATTAGGACCTAATTCGAATCAATTAGATTCAATTATGACCTATTAGATCTAATTAAACTCAATTAGAACCAATTAGGACCTATTAGATTCAATTAGGAACAATTAGGACCTATTAGATTCAATTATGACCAATTAGATTCAATTAGGGCCACTTACATTCAATTATGACCAATTAGGACCTAACATGACCTATTAAGACCTATTAGGACTAATTAGGACCAATTAGGACCTAACACATGACTTATTATCTACTCAATTAGGACCTATTAGATCCAATTATAGTCAATTATGACTAATTAGGACCTAATATGACTTATTCTAGACTCAATTAGGACCAATTAGACTCAATTATGACCAATTAGGACCTAATATGGACCAATTAGGACCTAACATGACCTACTAAACTCAATTAGGACTAATTAGACTCAATTAGAACCTAATATGGACCAACTAGACTCAATTAAGACCAAATAGACACAATTATGATCAATTAGGACCTAATTCAGACCAATTAGATTCAATTATGACCTATTAGATCTAATTAAACTCAATTAGAACCAATTAGGATCTATTAGACTCAATTATGAACAATTAGGACCTATTAGATTCAATTAGGAACAATTAGGACCAATTAGGACCTATTAGATTCAATTATGACCAATTAGATTCAATTAGGGCCACTTACATTCAATTATGACCAATTAGGACCTAACATGACCTATTAAGACCTATTAGGACTAATTAGGATGAATTAAGACCTAACATATGACTTATTATCTACTTAATTAAGACCTGTTAGATCCAATTATAGTCAATTAGGACTAATTAGGACTTAATATGACTTATTCTAGACTCAATTAGGACCAATTACACTCAATTATGACCAATTATAACCTAATATGGACCAATTAGGACCTAACATGACCTACTAAACTCAATTAGGACTAATTAGGACCAACTAGACACAATTATGACCAACTAGACTCAATTAGGACCAACTAGACACAATTATGACCAATTAAGACCTAATTAGGACCTATTAGGACCTAACATGACCTACTAAACTCAATTAGGACCTAGTATGACCTATTAGACTCAATTAGGAGAAATTAGATTCAATTGGGATCAATTAGGACCTAATATGGACCAATTAGGACCTAACATGACCTATTAGACTCAATTAGCACTAACTACACTCAATTATGACCAATTAGGAACAATTACGACCTATTACATTCAATTATGACCAATTAGGACCTAACATGACCTATTACTTGACCTATTAGGACTAATTAGGACCAATTAGGATGTAACACATGACTTATTATCTACTCAATTAGGACCTATTAGATCCAATTATAGTCAATTAGGACTAATTAGGACCTAATATGACTTATTCTAGACTCAATTAGGACCAATTAGACTCAATTATGACCAATTAGGACCTAATATGGACCAATTAGGACCTAACATGACCTACTAAACTCAATTAGGACTAATTAGGACCAACTAGACACAATTATGACCAACTAGACTCAAGTAGGACCAATATGGACCAACTAGACTCAATTAGGACCAACTAGACACAATTATGACCAATTAAGACCTAATTAGGACCTATTAGGACCTAACATGAGCTAATAAACTCAATTAGGACCTAATATGACCTATTAGACTCAATTAGGACCAATTAGTCTCAATTGGGACCAATTAGGACCGAATATGGACCAATTAGGACCTAACATGACCTATTAGACTCAATTAGGACTAATTACACTCAATTATGACCAATTAGGAACAATTAGGACCTATTACATTCAATTATGACCTATTAGATCTAATTAGACTCAATTAGAACCAATTATATGACCTATTAGAACCAATTAGGACTAATTAGATGAGCAATGAACTATGACTAATTTATACTTCATACATGTGTAGGAAATGCTCAAGAATCACAAGCTCAACAAGTTGCCCAACCTTCAGAAGTTGGAGAAGGGTCATCACAAGCCCAACCTTCAGAAGTTGGAGAAGGGTCATTACAAGCTCAACAAGCCCAACCTTCAGAAGTTGGAGAAGGGTCATCACAAGCTCAACAAGCACAAGTCTTAGAATATCAAATAAGTACACATCTCTCTCTTTCTCTCACAAAATCTCTTGATTTAGTCTCTTATTGGTGAATATATATTTTGGGTCTTTCCCCTAAGAATCTAAGTTATTATTTTTGTTGCACGTACATGCAGCCTTTGATGATGAAAATGTTGGACAAGGGGCATCCCAAGTTGAATCAACCCAAGGTCAAACAAGTATGTGTTTCTTTTGAATTAATGTATAAATTATTATAGGTAGAACATGTTCAAGAGCTTGTAAATACTTATTTCATGAAGGTCCCCTTAAGATGAGATATTAAGATTTTTTATTTTATTTTATTTGCAGTGGAAGTGAAAGAAACATATGTGAATGATAATCTACTCCAACAGTTCAAGAGAAAAATTAATCATAAAAGAATAGATCATTTAATTGAAATGGATGTCAAAAAAATGAGAGATTATGCTAAACAACCCATAAATATTATGAAGAGGGCATTGAATAAAAAGTCTAAGCAAATAATGAAACAATTTGAGAATCTTGGTACACTTGAAAAAACTCAACTGTTATCAATTACACTTCTTAAAGATGAGTTAAACGAGCCATTAAAATTATTGGGTGTAGATGCAAGTTTGAAAAAGTTAAAATCAAGTAACGTACAAAAAAATATTGTTGACAGTGTTAAGGAAGGTTTGAATTCCATTGGGAAAACAACTAGATGTACAGATAGGTCCATTTCAAGAAGAGTGATACTGACATCTATTTTAAATAAAAACATGTCCCAAAGAAGACAAATTTCTTCACTTTCATCTCAGATCGGGTACAGTAGGAAGATAATGACAAACTATTTGAAAAGAAGAATCAATTTGGATGATACTATATTGGAAGGTAATTGGGCACTAATGTGTAGAGCTCCTCGGTCTGATAGAATTAATGAAATAGTTAGGAACTTAGTTATGTCATTTTGGACTGATCATACTCATCCTTCACCAAATACAAGAGACATTATCAAGAAGAGGACTGGGCCTAAGGAATATTTCCAGCACACAAAACATTGGTTGGACACCACACAACATGAATTGTATCTCTCATTTTGTAACTCAAATCCTAACATTAAGATTGGAAAAACAATGTTTGAAAGATTAAAACCATTTTTTGTAAAGATAAATAAATCTTTTGAAACTTGTTTTTGTCGATATCACATTGAATTCGATCTCTATTACCAAGGGTCTAGAAAGATGATAGAAGAAAGTGGTGGTTCTCAAAATGATTTTCCTAAATGTCCAAGTCAATTCATAACATCAATCTTATGTAACAAATCAATTGATCATGAAATACCTGAAATAGATTGCATAAGAGGAACTTGTCAAACATGCGGGGATTTGGCTAAATTTCCTTTAAGACTTGAAGATACTGACATGGTGAGGATGATAAAATGCAAGAGATACAAGTACATAAAGACTGAAACAAAAGTCAGGAAAGAATCAACAAGGTTGGAATATGTAGAAGATGAGATACCTATTGCAACATTTATGGAGAATTTTCATAAATTGATTCAACCATACATACGACATGTTTTTTTCGCTAAATGGCAAGCAGAAAAATTCCAAATACAAAAAGAATCTTTTCCAGTTGGAATGATTTTATCAGTTGTTGATTTTGTAGAGAACTACTCCTTTGTATCTCAAAAACAACTTCAAGCAGAATACTACTATATAGAGCAAGTGACTACCATGGTACATGTGTCTTATCGACATGCACAATTAGATTTGGATGGTGTTGAAAGTACATATGAAGCACGAGTCATAAAGAAAGAATATCACTTTTACATAAGTGATGATAAAGAGCATGACATACATTTTGTCAAGCATTGCTTTAAGACATTTTTTGGATATTTGGAAAATAAAGGCATCAAAATTGAAAAGCTTTTTTTTTGGTCAGATGGATGTGCAACACAATTTAAATCAGTAAGGCCATTTTACGCACTATGTAGATATCATCGATACCAAAAGATACCACATATTTGGAGTTTCTTTGAGAGTGGACATGGAAAGGGAGAGCATGATGGTGCAGGAGCTTGTATCAAACGTGCTTTAAGAAAGTATCAACTGGACTATCAGAGATATCATATAAATAATGCTCATGATGTAGTTGAGTGGTGCAAGATGCATTTTATGGTGCCAAATCATGATAACACATCATCACAATCAGATCAAGTCATACCCTTTTGAGTATTCTAGGAGATAACAGGTACTAATTTTAAATTTATTGATCATTGTTTGAGTTAACTTATATATATGTCTTTAATTTTTACATGTGACCTCTCTATTGTTCAGGTGTTGACAGAAGATCAATCCATGGATGCAAGAGAGTAGACAAAACAAGATCCCTACATTCAGTTATGAGTACGGATAGTAATGTGTGGTCATTGTACACTAGAGATTATTCATGCTTTTGTTATGACTGCATTTTTGAAAACTATGACGAATGTATCAACCAAAAATGTCGATATGTTATTGAATGGAATTTGGTTCCACTAGATGTTACAAACACAAATGATGTTCAGGATGAAAGCTTTGACGACATTCCATTGATTTCTATAGATTATGACCATATTTCAAGTTTGATCAAAATAGGTACGTGTGTGTTTATATGTACATGTTTTTAAAAAGGACTCATAAGTTCTCAATTCATTTAAATAAAGTTTGTTTAATTTATATTTACAAGTTCCTAAAATTAAAAGTTCACTTTAAATGCAGGACATATTTTTGTAGTAGTAGCAGAGCCTGGAAATGTGAAGGTGTTAGTTACTATTTATTACGTTGTTGTAAGGAGAGGATGAAGCTAACACAGAGTGAAACAAGTGATGGAATTATGTTTCCCATAGGTTCTAGTACTGTATTTAAGTTTTTTTATGTGGTTAGTATTTATCACATCTATATATTTAACATTGAGGAACACATTGTCCAGGTTCGGTTGTCATGCAAGGAACATATTTGAAGCAAACCAAAATATTTAAACAAGGGATTCATTTTATTTATTATCAACCTAACAATAAGGTTTATCAATATAGTCATCTTGTAATTGCCACCGTCCTAACTCTTGTTCCTGTGACGGGACGTGGCATCCGTAAGTGGAGACTTGATACTGACGACCATGAGAGAATATTAAATGTTATTCGAGAGAGAAATGAACCTGAAGATGTGGACTAAATCATGCATGAAATATGATTTGAATTAAATTTTTCATGGGTGAGACTAGAGGTTTTCTTAGCTCCATTCTTTCCTATTGGTGCCCATAGTGAATGGAGCTTGAATTAAATTAAAAATTAAGAATATATAGATCTCAAATTTATGTCTTACAAGTGGATATCTTATAATTATCATGTATGTACTTCAAATATATGTCTTACATGTATGTATTGAATTTTCATGTGTTACATTAGGACATGCATGTTTTAAATATAAAATGTACTTGAAGTACAACTTGACATTAAATTAAAAGTACATGCACACAACTATTATTGAATTTACATTTAAATCTTGAACATGTGTACAATCAAACATCATTCATGTATGTAATCTATAATTGAAAGTATTGAAAATTTACAAGTTCATCACACACGTGCACATGTATCTAGAGTGAAAGTAAGTATATATATATATATATATATATATATATATATATATATATATATATATATATATATATATATATATATATATATATATATATATATATATATATATATATATTATATATATATATATATATATATATATATATATATATATATATATATATATATATATATATATATATATATATATATATATATATATATATATATATATATATAATGTACACATGCATGAAACATCAATCACATGTGTAGATCAAGTACTATAAATATGAAACATATGAATCAATCATGTGTCAAACATTCTATCAAAAGCTCGTCTAGAAATAAAATATAACATCAAACACATCAATCGGTCATGTAGAGTCTAGAAATGAAATATAGTTCATCAAAAACATGTGAATATATAGTTAATCAAATATGAATGTTCCTATGACTCATCATGTCAACTCCTCACTAAGCAGTCATAGCCAGAGTGAATATCATGCTCTGAAGGATGTGCAGATCCCTACAAAGAAAGAGATATATAAATTAAAATATATAAACATTGTACAAGAAAACATGTTATAAAGTGTGTGGAACATATATAATAAATTAAAAACTCACCTGTCCACTACTGATGTCATCATCGAGTGAGTCCTGATGATGTACACGATCAGTACCCAAAGAAGGAGTAACAAGAGGCATATCCTAGTAGACAAAAAATAAATCAATTGATTGAAATTTTGAAAATAAATTTAAGTTTAAAATTGTACAACATTAAATACATGTATATAATTTGATTTATACCTATGTAGGTGGTGGAAACTGATAGTACTCAGATTCACTGGCCTCAATCCTATCAACCAAGGTATCAAGATTTTGCTGTGCCTGGTCCAAGCTCAAATCTGCATCTACAACATGAGTAGACTACACACGCCTCTCTAATGATGAATGCAATGGACTAACTAGACGAGATGGCATGGAAGTTGTATCATCGCATGTCAACAAATCTAGATAACCTGTAGTGGTCATGCTGAACTCAACATCATCAAGACCAACATCAGAGAACTAATGGCCTGCACTAATTGAAGGGTCTATACACTGTGCCTCTCCCTGTGTAGCAATAGAGTGGTCAGTAGGTGGATCCTCACAAGCACTGCCACTATGGCCATGATCTAGGTGAGAAGGATGTGACTGAGCATATCTGACAGTACCCACATGAGATCTAACCTCTGGTATCTCCCCTGTAAGTCCCTCTAGGCTAGAAAGTGAAGGGATGTCTATTGTAGTGTACATGTCATCTACGGTCCTACTAGCGGATGCTCCACTTGACGATCTGGAGTGTCATCAAGACATTAGGTACTGACCAACCTGATCACTAGATATGGATGTGGCAGCTTCTGCAATGTCCCCCCACACTATCAATCATAGCTTGAAGCTAGGTGCTACGAATAACATCATCTACAACATGGCCCAATGAAGGAGCTATAGTAGGTGCCCTCTGACCAACAATGGCCCTGTGTAC
Organism: Chamaecyparis obtusa; assembly: GCA_027943335.1. Taxonomy (NCBI): domain Eukaryota; kingdom Viridiplantae; phylum Streptophyta; class Pinopsida; order Cupressales; family Cupressaceae; genus Chamaecyparis; species Chamaecyparis obtusa. The sequence continues at coordinate 53,003 of BSBK01015235.1, forward strand.
TAGTCTCTGTTGATCAGCTCAATGATAAGCATCTCTATCAGCAAGCCTACCATGCCCCTATCCTAGATGTGCTAGAAAATTAGTGTAATTAATAGCATGACCTAAATGAACCTCAGCAAAAATCTGTTGTGCAAAGTATAGTGGAATCTGGTCGTTATTCGGATAATGACCATGGGAAGCTAAAAATCTAGGGTATATCAATGCTGATATAGTAGGATTTGCACACCTGGTAACCTGATATCCATTCACATAATTTTTATCTGCATAAGAGGGGAAAACTTCCCCTTTCAGGGTCGCTTTAGGCACTAAAGCCTGTACCTCCTTAAGAGAAAGACCAAAGCCAACCTCTTGTCTCTGCTTCTCAAGTATGGACTCTATAATAACCGGGGCATATGGAGTGGTACCATGAATGTCATCCCTAATGCTAATCAAGCTATTAAGGATGGACTGACATGTGCTCTTATAGACAGTAGAGCTAGATGGGTTATTTATAGATTCTTGCAGCCATTGAATCTCTCTATTAGTGCGTGAAAATAGTTCTGCAGGGGCAATCGGTGCATCTGCCATGTGTGATGTGTAATAATGTCTGATAGAGAGAGAATATGTATGTATCTAAAATATTTTATTTACTACATCAAATAAAGTCTACATATATACATGTACATACATTTTCCTAATTTAAATAAAAATTAAATTAAATACTATGCATGCATTTCACTACATTATTTGAAAGTAAAATCAATTACATAAATTACATGTTTAAATGTAAATTACATTTTAATACCTGTCTAATGGAGTCTTAAAGGGTCATATAACCTATCATAGGTCCTAATAGGTCCAATTACCTGTATGTTTATAGGTTAAATTAGGTATAATTAGGTCTAATTGGGGTGTGATTAGGTCCCAATTGATCTAACTGGGTCTAATTAGGTGAATCACTAATAAGTCTTAAGGGGGACATAACACTCATAGTGGGTCTAATTCAGTATTAAAGGGGTCATATAACAGGTATTATAGGTCCTAATAGGTCTAATTAGGTCAAAACAACTAATTGGGTCTAATTAGGTACTAATAGGTCTAATTAGGTGCTTTAATATAGGTCTTAAGGGGTCATGTTACTCATAGCACAGGTCTAATGGGGTCATATAACCTGTCATAGGTCCTAATAGGTTTAATTAGGACATAATTGGTTTAATTGGACCTATTAAATTAGGTCCTAATAGGTCTAATTTGGTCGAATTAGGTCCTAATAGGGTCTAATTTGGTCGAATTAGGTCCTAATAGGTCTAATTGGGTCTATTTAGGTGCTAATTAGGTCGTAATACATCTAATTGGGTCTAATTAGGTGAACTAATAGGTCTACTTTGGTCTTAAGAGCTCATAAATTAAGCATGTATTAAGTCTAATTAGGTCTTAAAGAGTCATGTAGTGTACTCAAGTATATTAGGTGTTAATTAGTTTTTAAATTCGATCTAATTATGTTGAAATGTTAGAAGGGGTGGAC